>JAKOGI010001924.1:157500-162500 GCA_029747015.1 Carnegiea gigantea
ATATGAGGTCCTACAATGAGGAAATAAAGAACCAAAATAAGTACTTAAGGTGTCCCCTTAGCGATGCTATGCAAAGAAAGTAGAACATTAGGAGCTCATAATCATCTAGCTCCTCTGGTTCTATCTGAGGTGAAGAAGAGGAAGAGGAGAGCAATCTTTTTGGTTCTTCAAGTGAGTAGGAGCTAATATGTAGACCAAGAAGAGGACGAGGAATCAAATCAACCTTAATAACATTAAGGTTGAGGTCTCGGAGTTTGAAGAAAGATTAGACATGGATGAGTTCTTCAAGTGGTTAAATACCATTGACAGAGTTTTTAATTACAAGTAGATTCTAAAGGATAAGAAGGTAAAGTTTATTGCTTTTATGCTTAGGAAGTATGCCTCTCTTCGGTGGACTAATGTATTGGGAAGGAGAGCTAGAAAAAGAAAGGAGAAGATTCAGACATAGGAGAAGATGAAATCCAAGCTCAAAGACCAATTCCTATCCCCTTCTTACCTTCAAGATAGCCATTCCCAACTAGACAACCTAACTTAAGGAACCATCAGTCTAGAGGAGTATATTAGCGAGGTTGAGAAGGTCCTAATCAAATGTGACTTCAAGAACTGAGGATCAAATCATTATGATGTACTTAGGAGGACTTAATCCTAGGTATGCTCATGCAGTAGAGTTATAACAATACTCTACCTTTGATGAAGTATGAGGCTGAACAACAAAAGAAGCTAAGCCCCTCAAAAGAGACTTCCTAAACCTCCAACCAAGAGCTAACGTTTTAAGAAGGGGAGCTCTTTCCCAGCTCTTAAACTCACAGTTCGAACTACTTCCATCTATCAAAAGAACCAAGCTCCACAAAAATGCCAAGCCCCTCAAAATAGGCCAAACCCAAGATCCCTTAACACAAGAAGGTGCTTCAAGTGTCAAGACCTTGATCACCTAGCCTCGAAGTATCCTAATAGGAGCATTATCACCTTGGCCAAATAGGAGGCCACTAAGGATGAAAAAGTGGCCGTAGATAAGGAAGTGCATCTTATGGAGGATCAAGAAGAGGTAGTGGAGGAGGCAAATGAAGGAGAGATGTTAGTATTGAGGAGAGCTTTGAGTGGCTTAAAAGGAGCTAAAGAGGAGTAAAGGGATAATATTTTCCACTTAAGGTGCACAGAGCATGGCAAGTTTTACTCCCTAATCATAGATTGTTGGAGTTATGCCAATGTGGCATCTCTTAGCATGGTGAAGAAGCTCAAGCTCCAAGCTATGGCCCGCCCTTATCTATACAACATATAATGGCTCAATAAGGTGAAGGCTTCCACGTTAATTCAAGATGCTTGATTTCTTTCTCCATTGGCAAGAATTACCATGATAAGTTATGGTGTGACATCATCCTCAGGATGCATGTCATATCTTGTTGGGAAGACCTTGGTTGTTTGATAGGAAGGCTATGCATGATTTCCATTTGAACATTTATACCTTCTTCGAGGATGGAAAGAAGATTACCCATGTCCCTTTAAGCCCTTCCCAAATCCATAAAAATAAGCACAAAAAAGAGCATTTAAATCTCATACTCACCTTTAGTGAACCACTTCTTAAGTCCTCTTATCATGAGTTTAAGGCCTTTAAAGAGTAGATCCTCGCTTAACAAGATGAGGTCGAGATCTCTTTCCTATGACATCCTTTAGATATTGCCCTTCTTGACCAATTCTCTGATGTCTTTCCCAAAGACATATCCCCCAGGGTTACCACCTAAAATATCTATCCAACATCATATTGACCTCATTCTTGAAGCCATTCTCCCAAACAAACTAGCCTATAGGATGAATTCTAAGGAGACCATGGAGGGTCAATGACAAGGAGATGAATTGATATCCAAGGGGTCAGCTAAGCAGAACCTTAGTCCTTCAGTTGTTTCGGCTCTCTTGGTGCTTAAGAAAGATGGGAGCATGAGAATGTGTGTGGATAGCTTAGCCATTAATAAGATCACAATTGAATATGGGCATCCCACACCATAACTTCAAGACATACTGGATAAGATATATGGATGTCGTGTATTTTCTAAGGTGGATTTGAGAAGTGGCTACTATTAAATTTAAATTAAAGAGGGGGATAAGTGGAAAACCGCTTTTAAGACCAAGGAGGACTTATACAAGTGGCTTATCATGCCATTCAATTTGTCAACTACACTAAGTACCTTTATGAGGCTCATAAACCAAGTGTTTAGGCCTTACATTGGAATATTTGTGGTGGTTTATTTTGTTGGCATCTTGATCTATGGCAAGCAAAAAGAAGAGCACTGGGACCATCTAACCCTAGTTATGATGTTTCAAGAGAAGGTAAAGCTTTATGAAAACCTCAAAAATTGCACCTTATTCACTAATAAGGTGACTTTCTTGGGGTATATTGTGAGTGCCCACAAATTAAGGTGGATGAGAGCAAGGTGAAGGCTATTCAGTCTCGGCTAACTCCAAAGAGTATTCATTATGTTAGAAGTTTATATAGATTAGCCTCTTTCTATGGGTTATTTATAAGAAATGTTAACACTATCATGGCCTCATGACTGAGGTTATCCCGGGTCCATCATTCAAATTGCCCCAAAAGCTTAATAAGCTTTTAAAGAAATCAAATCCATGCTTACTTAAGTCCTGGTTCTAGCCCTTGCTTATTTTGACAATGTATCTGAGGTGGAGTGTGATACATTCAGAGCGAGAATTAGTGGAGTGCTCACTAAAGAAAGAAGACCTATAGCATTATTCAGTGAGACATTGTGTGACTCAAGAAGGAAGTATTCAACCTATGATAAAGAATTCTATGTCATTATATAAAGTCTTAAGCATTAAAGCCATTACTTGGTGGCTAGTGAGTATGTATTGCACTTGGATCATGAACCTTCGAAGTACATCCAAGCAAAACACAAGCTTAACTAGTGAGATGCTAAATCGATGGAACATCTCCAGTTCTTCTACTTCACAATCAAGCACAAGTTTTAGGAAGCTAAACCAAGGAGTCGATGCTTTATGAAGAAGGTACTTGCTTTTAGTCCTACTAGATGCTTGTATCCTTGGTTTTATGAAACTTAAATCCCATTATGATGATCATAATGACCTTATGGAGCTTTACAAAGAGTGTCAATGATATCCTAAGGGGGATTTCTTGGTTCAATAGGGGTGCTTGCTCAAAGGGACCTAATTGTGCATTCCCAATTGTGGTACATGAGAGTTGCTCATTAGGGAGGTCTATGGTGGGTCAGTGGCTGGGTATTTTAGAGAAAACAATGCCCTTCCCATGCTAAGGGACCTACTATTAAGACCTAACATGAGTAAGGATGTTCAAGACATCTTGAGAAGGTGTGCTACATGTCAAGATGCTAAAAGTCACTCCCTCCCACATGGGCTTTGCACCCCTTTATCGGTTCCTAGTTTACAATGGGTTGATGTGAGCATGGAATTTATCCTTGGCTTGCCAATGACTGAAAGAAATAAGGATTCTATCTTTATAGTTAGGGATCGATTCTCCAAGATGACGCATTTCACCCCTTCTAACAAGGACAACAATGCCACTCATATTGTCGAGCTATACATTAAGAAGGTGACGAGGTTGCATGGTATTCTTATGTCTATTGTCTTAGACTATGACACCAAGTTCCTTAGCCATTTCGGATTGCCTTATGAAAAACGATGGGCACCAAGCTCATTTATAAAACCACCTGTCATCGTCAAACGGATGGCTAGACCGAGGTCACCAATGGGACATTGGGTGCATTCCTGAGGGCTTTAATTAATTCCAATGCTAAGGCTAATTAAGTCCAATGCCAAGGCTAATTAAGTCCAATGCCAAGGCCTGGGATTTGCTACTATACTGAGTTTACATACGACAAGGCACTAAGCAAGGCAACTGGGGTATTTCACTTTAAGGTTGTCTATGGGGTTGATCCTTTAAGTCCCTTAGATCTTGTGCTGAGAGTCATGAATGAGAAGCCAAGTGTGTTGGCAAGAAAGAGATTTAAAGAAATTCAAAAGCTTTATAAGAGTCATAGCAAAGATAAAAAGTCCAATGTCTTCTACAATCCCAAGCAAACATGCATAAGAAAAGAGTGGTGTTCTAACCCAGGGCTTTAATTTGGATACATTTGAGAGAAAAACATTTTCCTTCCAAATGTAAGAGTAAGTTGATGCCAAGGCCTAATAGCCTTTTTGAGGCCATTGAAAGGGTGAATGATAATGCATACAAGGTCAATTTGCCTAGACACTATGTAGTTTCGACCAAATTCAGTGTGGCTGATTTGAGCTCATTCTTTGACGATGATCATCTAGCAAATTTGAGGAAAAATCCTCTTCAATAAAGTGAGGACGATGGAGCTCCATCCATGAGCTCATCTTTTTTCCATCCAAATAGCCAAGGAATCCCATATTCAAGCACCAATGTCCAAGCAATCATTCAAGCTTTGCTTAGCCAAAGTTATGCATCACCAAAGTTAGAGCCAATGCACAAACCTGGTTTTGTGCACTTAATTTCCTAAATGTCTACTAGGTTCAGAAGGGATGTACTTACTATGATCAAGTTCAAGAAGTGTTATTTTATTTTAAAAAAAGTTAGAACTGGATTAGAGGTCATTTGGTCCATCAAATCAGCAATCCAAGTTAAGTGTGCAACTCTGTCTAGCTTCTCCTCAATTTTAGAAATGAAGCTCATTGTGGGCTCAAGCATATTCAAGTCCTTTTACAACTTTTACAAATTGAAAATACACTAAAGCTAGTGCTTAAAAAAAATCAGAGCTATATTACACACGAGCTCAGCTTCTACCTAGCCAAAGAAGGGTTCAAAATCCCTTTACCTGGGTAAAGGCTAAGTGACTGCAAGTTGTTGATTATTACCTTTTCTGGGATCACAAGGGAGCATACACTTGCCAGAACACTTAATTAGTGACTAATACAACCAATTAGGCTTTCTCATTAGTTCAACACCTAAGTGCTAAAGATTAGCAACTAAAGACATGTCCAATTCTATTTGTATC
>JAKOGI010001925.1:0-67500 GCA_029747015.1 Carnegiea gigantea
TATATATATATATATATATATATATACACACACACACATATATATATATATATATACACACACACGTGTACATATACACAAACGTATGTATATGTACACACACACACATATATATATATAGTTGTGCATGTGTATACCTTTGTATATAGCAATATATGCACAGATGGAAAAACACACGCACGCACTCCCCCCCCCCCCCACACACACATGTGCATGTGTGTGTGTGTGTCTATCAATATATATATACGCACACACATATATATTTATATATATACACACACACACTCACATATATGTCTGTACATATCTGTGTGCACGCACATACACACAGATATATATATATATATATATATATATATATATATATATATATATATATATTATATATATATATATAATATATATTATATATATATGGACCGCACACGCATGCACGCACGCACACACACACATATATATATATATATATACATGTATGTACATATGCATGTACATATTTATATATAATATGTACATATATATATATGTATATATATATATATATATATATATATATATATATATATATATATATATATATATATATATATATATATATAATATATATAATACTAATATATATATATATATTGTGATATATACAATTTGTATTCAATACAATATTGTGTCTTGACACCATTCGGTGTCCAAACTTGGGATGCATCTGTTGCAATACATGCTAACAAAGTATTCAGTACAGTCATCTTTTGCATGGCAAACTTACATGGGCGTTGAATTCATGATGCCTAAAAAATTGTAGCAGGATTCTACATAACACTGGTGTCTACATAACATCCATCTAGTGCATGTAATTTTCCATAATTGCACCCTGTCTTCCTTCGTTTCATTTACGAAACAACCCTGGTAAACGCAACACCTAACCCAAACTGCGTCCATATAACCACCATCTATGGCCACTAATAATGATGATTCGCCAACGCTTCGAACCCTGGGATAGGTTAAGCATGGTACATTCACCCCTCTTGAAAATATCACCTTACGGTCATTCATGAATTTCCCACTTTGATCATGGAATGAAGACCTTACCCTTGTAGATCGAAAGGCAACAACTTAAAGTACCTGCTCGTCTGGTGGGATCAAACCGGGTCTACTGCCGATTGTTAAAGAGTGTGAGATCTACTGAGGTGATGAGTGGAGATCAAGTATTTAGGAAGACGGAAGAAGGAGTTTCCATCTAGAGAATATGGCGGAATGAGAAGGTCTATTGGAAGCATTTGACATTGACCTAACCTCGGCTTCTTTGTACACTCTGAAATTCATCTTTATAAGTTCTTAAAATATCAACGTCATTCAGTTATGTGCCTGGAGTGATAACATATACTTGCATGTCTTGTCAAGAGGTCGTGTGGGACCAAAGGTGGATTTTAGGTTGAGGACCCTTCCAGAATTGGGCGAATTCATATATCACATTGAAGTTCTAAACATAGAATCTAGGCGAGAGGTAACATAAGGAGTAATGAATATGTTCGCATATGTACATGGTATTCTAAAGGCATACCAAGAGCCTCCTTCTGACCAAATATATGCGCATTAAGAACAATGACTGAATATGATGTCATCGTGCTCATGGATACATGTGTTTCTCAGAGAAACGCCCATCATCTGCTAAGTTAGGCACATTGATTAAATTTCTTATACAAGAATTTTGCAGGAGCTTTAGTCCTTTGGGACAACTTAAAGGTATTCTTTGATGGTTTCAATAGGAAAGCTAAGCATGTCTCCTTCATTGTTATGGTAATCAATACAACACAAATAATGTTGTCAATCACCGTTCAATATAACCACTGATGTCATCCTTCTAACATTGTTGGTGGTCCCCTTTTACAGGGGCTTCGCTAACTCATGTTCAGCGGCATCCATTGTGATTGTCAATGCAAGTCACTAACACCATTTTCCAAGTCACAGTTACTTAGGCGAGGTTAAGTATTGTATGTTTGGTACTTTCAATGTTAATAGACTTGGTATCAAAACTAGAATAACAAGGTTAGGTATAAATCATGTTCAGGTTCCCTCTGTGGTCAACGTTTTCTTCTACCAACATGTATGAATTCCATCCACCTCAACCATTTATGTTAGAATAAATGAAGATCCTACATGATCCATTGTTGATTGTCAGGCCTTGTAACTTAACCACAATCATTAATCACAACAACCTAGGCTAGGTTGTATGCATTTTTCAGGTTAACGTTTGCAATGGAAGTTTTCCTATGTAATTGTAATTGTTGACGTGGTCCAGAAAGTTTGCAATAACCGTACTTTGTTCATGTACTGCAATAGTTAACTCTTCAAATACCCCATTAGTAGATTTGCTTTCCATAACCTTAATCTTTACTTCAGATAACCCATGTTAGCTATGAATTTTTAGCAGGCTAGTTGGGTGTGTACCTGTGGTTTTGCCACTTTGGCCGAAGGCAAATAAATATTTGATAATGATGTTGACCCTTAATACATATCATAGTGGAAATCTTTCCATATGAGTATTCTACATTTAACAAGTATATATAATAACCCCGGACTTATTATCAGATAACAAAGGTTAGTGGTGATTGTTTATAAGGTCACTTAGATATGATAATTAACCGTCAATAGCATGGCAGTATAATTTCAGTCACACAACAGTGCAGAATGTTCAACATGAAAACACATACATAATCATTACAGATTAATATTTTACACAACCTAAGCACTTATAGCTGGAAAACAGAAAACAACTTTCACTGTGATCATCATGTCCTAAGATGATGGCAACACAGAATTTGAAGGCATTCAGCCCAATCAAAGTCTGCAAAATATGGCCCACCAACAGACAACATCCTCCAAACAACTTATTCTACTAAACCTGATTACTAGTGAGACTAATTTTCAAACCCGTGCACCGCACGGGCTTTTGTAGAATTATATATGTTAAAATGATTTTAAATTTTTGCCAATTGAGTTGTTTATTTTAATTTTTTACCAATTGAGTTTTTCTTAATGTAAAATTAGATTTCCCAAGCATAAAATTTTTTCTCTCACTAATAGTTCGATTCATTTGAATCAAATTAAATTAGGTTATCATAGACAACTAAACTGTTTATCACAAATATAAATCAACAAAATTGAGCAAAATAAAGTTTAACTGACTTTAGAATGTCTAACCAATGGGCTGAACATTATTTGCTGAAGTCAAATAATATGATATAACGTCAATAGTCAAAACAAATTTATTATCCAAAAAAAAAAATTCAAAACGTATATGTACCAAAGATTAATAAAAGACCATAAAAAATAGAAATAAAGGAGAACATCGGTATCATGATTCATGCATGACTATCAAATATGAAAAAGATAAAAAGATGGATAAATGCCAGCTGGCGAGAAAAAAACATTAAGCTGGTGCAAAACCCCCCAAAATGTGGCTTACCATTCATAAAAACAAATGAGGAGGAATTGACATGCACTAGAAATTCTTGAAAGAAGAAGAAAATGCCCAATTTTAATCCTAATTTAAAAACATCTAGCTTCTCTATAATTTCGCTTTTCCATCGGATCTCTCCAAAGAGAATGTATGTGCTCTTTCATGAACAATTCCATCGTTAAAAAAAAAGGCGATCAATTTCCAATTAATGATTTAGCTTGCTCACTTGCTCAACCCTTGGGAAGATGAAACAATTTCTAATTAATTATTTGCCTATTGAATTGTGGTATCATTTGGGAAGATTAATAGAAGTTGTTTCATGAACAAAATCAGTCAACATTAATGCATGGAATGATGATGGTGAAGTGGTGATGCGTGATGGCTTTGTACTGATGCATATGACACTCATGAAAATAAATTGAAAATTTAGTGAAGATGGCATCATATGTTTTATGAGATACAAAAAAACTAAACATAAGTACTTGTTTATTTTTCTTCAAAATAAATAAAATTTGTTTAAAAATCTAAAACTGACATTTATTCAGAGTTAAATTACCCATTGAAGACTCCTACAAATATTGAAATCTTGACCAAAATAGTTATGCACAAAATATGTAAATGTGTCATATTTATAACTTTTTAAAAATACTTTGAAGTGGACACAAATAATTGTGCTTATACTTCTGTCTTGATATTTCTCTTGTTACATCAGTGCTTGTTGCAATTATTATTGGCACATGGATCACCTAATTCTGGTGAGAATAATTACTATTATCCGTGAGATCAAATTTGGAAGGACTGAGATTAACCATTTTTTTTTAACAAAAAGATATTGAGCAAAAAGCAATACTTTCTTGCTAATCCCATCTCCACCACTAATCACCGTTCACTCCCGATGTGTCCACGGGAACTAATGGCAGCCTACTTCTACACTCATGGTGCCACTGAAATCTCAGCCACCGACGACCATGACGGCCTTGACCACCACAAAATCATCATCATCCTGCGCCATCGCACAACATCCTCCTTAACATCATCGCTGCTGCCCTCTCCCACTCAGTTGCCCTCAATTGGTCCACCGAAATTAACGGTGCTTCGCTGATCGGAAAGAAATTTTCAGCGGCAAAGCCACCGAAATTCATAGAAAAGCCCTAGAAATTGTGCGTAAACTTAGGGTATGGTGAACCCTGAATCGAAAATGGTACGTGACGAGGGGAGATAGACAGTTAGGAAAAGCTTTTAATCATAAATGTTGATTTTCAATTGGAAGGTTGAGATTAAAAGTTCTCATTTAATATTGAGTTCTTACCTGAAAGGGGGTTCTTACTTGATCCATTCCGTTTATATATATATATATATATATATATATATATATATATATATATACATATACATATATATACACACACACACTCTTATTTTTGGGTTACAAAATCTCTCTCTCTCTCTCTCTCTCACACACACACATACACACACACACACACACACACACATATATATATATATATATATATATATATATATGAATTTGCTGAACCATTTTAAATTGGCATAAACTATTAAAAAATTATGTGGAGCCATCATAACATTTCTCATTTCCTAAATGTGTGTTTGTTTTGTAGGAGGAGATTGCATGTGATTTCTTCATGTCTATTGATCCTGAGTGCACCCCACGATCTATAAAGGTCATCGATGACCTATTGGAGGAGTACAATAAAACTCGAGATTACTTTGGAATGAACATTATTGGGCTAAGTGTAACACCCCCAACCCCCTAGGGTTAGAAGTGTTAACGATTTTTTATTCCTACTTAAATTTTGGGGTAAAACGGATATATTTTCGTCTAAAAGTTGACTATTTTTCGGGCTTAAAGCCTTATATTAAATCCTGCAATGAATATAAGTATAAAAGGGCACTAAAATAAGCTCAGCGGCTATACATGGGAGTTCATAACTCTACGAGCCACTCACTTGGAGAATAGCAAACATTATAGTTCAATAATAAAGAAGGAAATAAAAAATACAACTTAACAGATCACACATCCGGAGTACTGGGGTTTTACATCCTAAAAATCAACAACTTAAACAAATGGTGACTGATCAATCAGACGGTTCGCTCACATGGTCATACAGTGCTATTTTTAAACAATATGCATTACATGAACTAAAGTACTTTATTTTCATACGTTTGCAACTCGAGGGATACATCATATTACATCATTTAACTCTTGAGTCTACTTCTATATGTGCATACATGACACCTTTTTAAAGTAAGGGTAGACTCGATCCCGATATAAGTAAATTGACTTCTACCTGTCACAATAAAAACCTGGAAAAAGGGAAAATAGTAATGGGATGAGCAACCATATGCTCAGTGAGTATTTCTCGACTCCTTAAAACCAAAACCATTTACAGGCAATAATCATAATAATAGGTGGCATTCACACAATATTTGTATAATACTATCATAATTAGGCAATCATAGTCCCCAAGGAAAATCATCACCTCTAAACTTCATGCTAGCCACTCAAGCTCGTTTCTAGGCCTTTAATAACCAAACTTCCTTAATAAATAAGCATTTAGGCACATAAGCGAGTAAGCAATGAGGATAGAGCAAAAGTGCTTTCAAATACTTAAATTGAAAATGCGGTGACTCATGTCTTATTCAAAGAATATGCACATTTGAAAACTTGTATGCTCGATGCATTGTAATGATATAGTCACACTTTATTTGAAATTTCATTCAAACTATACTTGAAATTTCATTCATAAGATATGCATAGGATACGAATAGGAAGCTTTCTTTTTTTTTCTTAAAAACACTTTACTTAGCCTCTTGAGGCTCATACTTTTTAAGAAGAAATCTGTTCCGTATTGGTCCTCTCATGAACCTTATAAGCTTTTCGAATCTCATTTGAACTGGTCTCTTAATGGCTCTTAAAATCTTTCTTTTTCCTAAAATACTTAAAATGGAAAAATGCGAGTGCTTTTCTTACTTATTAGGAAAATACTCTGAGTATAAGATCATCATAATGTGCCTGTTGGGTGAGATCTATTCTCAAACCCTAGTGAGATTATCGCTTACGCTAAACTCTTACTCCCGGGATGCAACATAATTGGACCTTAACCCTCGTCAGGGTCTCAAGGGTTTTTCACTACTGGGACTACTCCCTAAGCTAGGGATTCCCCCGTTCTAGCAGGTTCACTCCCATCTTACATATGTCCCTAAGAACGTTATCTTAGCCAATTTGAAGCGTATGGCCATAGCGGCTAATAAGTTTGCTACCTCTCATAGTGAAATCATTTATCATACAACTCACTCCGTTTTAAAATTCTTTGTGCCTTAAAAACTGCATTCGTATAGTTAAAAATAGGCCATCATTCGCTAATAGTTATGACTACTTTTATTTTCAACCATGAAAACCCTCTTTTTCAAAATTTCACCATCACGCACATGATAAAGGTTAATGACATGAAGGGGAGAGGCTCACACATTCGAAACACTTCATAATTCAACTTGAAAACTCCTAAAATCATAATGGAGTTACTAACTGCAATTCGAAACACATTCGAAACTCAAAGGACTTAGCTAGCATATATTTCGAACTTGGTTTCGTAATAGACATCTTCAGTTGCCATATTTCAATTCGATTTAATCCTTTTAAACACAAGAAGGGGATATCAACAAACTGAAGTCTTAAACGTTTTTGAAGTCATTGCTAGTTCGTTTTTAAACTTCCTAGATCTATCGAGTATTCAGTTGAGTCACTCATTGAGTAGTTCGATGATTTAGGATCTTTTAGGCTACAAACATCTCAACAAATTAATAGGCAACTGATGAGTATTTAAAAACATTCTCAATTATGAAAACAAGCTTTTGAATGCCTTTTTAAATATGTCTAGCCTCAAAAATCAATCACATAGCATCATTTATTAACATCAAGAGGGAAGGGATTCACAAGTAGCAAATTCATAACACTTCGCAGGAACAGTTTCAGCAGAATCCACTCTAGTCACATGATTGCAGTTAATATCAAACCCAGGCTCCCTTCTCACACAACACTGACCACAAGAACCTCAAATTACTTAATAGTTTCACCTCAGGCCATCCAACTACTGCGCTCAGTTCAATATAACAATAATTCAATCGTTTAATTCACAAAATCAACATCCATAAGTGTAGCATTCATATGTAATCACCTCAAAAAGAATATAAACATATTTAAACTGATTTAGCAACAATGTTAAGACACAATTCTGCTTCCCTAACAATTCCTCAAATTGCCTGGTTAGCAAACTGTACGTTACTTCACATGCATGAACCGTAAATCCATATCAACATCCATTAGCATAGCATTCATATGCAACCATCAAAACAGAATTTCGATAGATTAAAGTGAGTTAGCAATGGCATTAAAACACGTTTCTGGTTACTCTACCATTTCCTCAAATCACCCGATTAGCAAGTTAGGCGTTATTTCACATGCATTAACTCCAAATCATCACCAACATCATTTTCACTTCAATTCAACCTCAAATCTCCCCTTTACTGATACAATTTCAGATTTCAACCACAAACTACCTAAAATTTGTAAAATTCGTTTGAAATTACTATAATTAGGAGGAAGAGAAAACCGCCTTGATTCCAAGTTTCAGATTCGTTCAAGGCTTTGAGTGTTGGAAAAACCCTAAATCATTAACCCTTGCTCACCAACGCACGAACAGACCCAAACCATGCAAATATGCTCCAGTCACGCACCTACACCCACGCCAAAGCGGACCCTAACTCCGCCCAGACTTCACTCCCTGGTTTGAGGCTGTGATGGGTGTTCGGTGCTGCGAATTTACACCTTATTTGTAGGACAATGGAAGCAGCTAAAAACAAGTTTGCATGGCCATGCTTCGAGTCGCGTTTGGGGCTTCGAATCGCTGCCCAATTCAACCAAAATATGTGGCAAAGACTTTCGGATTTTCATCCTGATTCACACCAGAGTTTCGTTTGGCTCTAGGGGAGGTTGAATGAGGGGGATTTCGAGTTGGGTTGAGGAGGAATCGAGAGTTTTTTTTTTGGAGCTTCCATGGCTGCGCGTATCGAGAGAAGAGGAAGAAGAAGAGAGAGAGAGAGAGAGAGAGATGGGGCTCGACACTATCATGAGGAAGAGGAAGAAGGAGGAGCATGCGTGGGCTTATGCGATTTGACAAGAATACCCACTTATTTCCCCCTTTTTTTGTTTCAAGCTTGCACAATACTTAACACCGCTAGTCTAATCTCGAACTTCATATTCTAAACCCAAATAGATAATACGATCTTTCATTGATTATTCGATCACAAATATCAAGGTTTGATTTTTAATAAACAACAAAATTAATTCTAAGGTTGACAGTCTAATCGTACTGGGGTTCCTACTCGACTTAGTACCCATTAATAACCCTTATTAGCGCTTATTATAATCATCAGAAAACTTTTAAACTAATAATAATAATATTAATAGCGATAATAATATCCTTTTTAATAACATTATCGCTCACATAAGCACATCAATAATATTTTAACTTGTATAGTTAATAAAATACGATTTTATTATGTCAAAAGGCAAGACAGTCAGCTTAACATAAAAATAAAGAATGCTGGTGTTACATTCTCCCCCCTTGAAAAAATTTCATCCTCGAAATTCCAAAGCTCAGTTGAGTCGTATCTACGATGTGCACAAACTTGACACAATCTACACCAATTGCACTAAAATCCAAATTCTTGTTTTACAACTAATTGAAACTGCAAAAGAGGCTTATGGTAACCAGTCTCCTCCTCACCAATCCTCTTCAAATGTTTACTCACTCTATTTAGGCGCCAAGGGCAGTCGTATAGAAGAGGGGCAAATGAGTTCGCGTTGAAAACCATATTAAGCTTGTTTTAAAAAGGAACACAGACTTTCATTTATCTAGACTCAATCTGCATACTAAACAACAACTCTATGTATATGCATTATTGTTAATCGGCATCTAGAGGTAAAGCAATTGGGCAATGACATCTCAAATTCACATACAAGTGGTTTTATTCTAAAACATGAATTCAAGTCACTTTTAGAATCGTAACAGTTAACCTGGAGACTCCTATAATGCCTTAGAGTAACAAGGACATTACATAGCATCACGTATCATTACTTCAACACAATGGTATCGCATAGAATCAGCAATTCAGTATCCTCAAGCCTAGGAATCATAAGCAACATGAAACCATATAATACGCATATAGCAGGCAGTTTGCAAGGGGAAAACATATGCTACTAACCATTCCTATGTTTATACATCAATCATAACTAACTTTTAGGCCCTTCATTCACGGTAACTTAGATAGGACATGTCAAAGTCGTATGAAGGGGGTTAACTTAATCAGGTTCATTCGAAAGCATGTCGATATTAAATCACTTTTAACGTTAAATCAGTGAACTACGAAGCTAATCACATTAAGTAGCTGAGACAACACGTTACATCACATTGACAATGACGAGACTTGAAGTAGCACTCAAAATGACATTGCCATCATGTAGAGTCAACAACAGAGCACACCCAACATTAAGAATCACAAGTAACATGAACCAGTATTACATATCTATAAGGTCAATTTAAAAGGAAAATACTAAGGCAAGAACGTAAGTTCACGGGTGGTAAAACTCTAGCATAGGTCTAAACATAAGTCATTTAAGGGAGGTAGATATATGGTTTCTTAGTTATGCTAAATTTAATGCCAAGTTCATGCATCAGATATCACACTTATGCCCTAGCTATCATAATGTTCTACCTTCAAGTCTCATTTAGAACTACTCATTTCTGGATCATAGAATTTTGCAACATGATGTCAAACTCATGTATTTCTATGGATCACATTGGCAAAGCATGGGTCCTTTCCCCAGGAGGTAACATGGTGATATATATGGTACAACAATTCCAAAGTCTGTCAGGTTCTTCCTTTTATCTCTGTTCTAGGTGTGTTGGGGTTGATATAGCCAGGACAATATCAATCATATAATAAGAATAATGTTCTATACCACGATGAGCTTAATGCCTCACTGACTCGTGTCTTATTCAAAGAATATGCAATGTGAAAACTTATATGCTCGATGCATTATAAGGATATAGTCATACTTTATTTGAAATTTCATTCAAACTATACTTGAAATCTCATTTATAAGATATGCACAGGATATGCATAGGAAGCTTTCTTTCTTTTAACACTTTACTTCACCTCTTTAGGCTCATATTCTTTAAACAGAAATCTCTTCCGTATTTGTCCTCTAATGACCCTTATAAGCTTTTCGAATCTCATTCGAACTGCCCTTTTAATGGCCCTTAAAATCTTTCTTTTTTTGAAATACTTAAAATGACGAAATACGATTGCTTTTCTTACTTATTAAGAAAATATTCTGGGCATAAGATCATCATAATGTGCCGGTTGGGTGAGATCTATTCTCAACCCCTAGTGAGACTATCGCTCATGCTAAACTCTTACCCTAGGGGGGCAACATAATTGGACCTTAACCCTCGTCAGGGTCTTAAGGGTTTCCCACTATTGGGACTACTCCCTAGGCTAGGGATTCCCCCGTTCTAGCAGGTTCACTCTTATCTTACATATGTCCCAAAGCACGCTATCTGACCCAATTTAAAGCGTATGCGCTTAGCAACTAATAAGTTTGCTGCCTCTCACAGCGAAACCATTTATCATACAACTCACTCCTTTTTAACGTTGTTTGTGCGTTAAAAACTGCATTCATATAGTTAAAAATAGGCCATCAATCGCTAATAGTTATGGCTACTTTTATTTTCAACCCGAAAACTCCCTTTTTCAAAATTTCACCGTCATACACTTGATAAAACTTAATGACATGAAGGGGAGGGGCTCGCACGTAACACATTCAAACACTTCATAATTCAACTTGAAAACCTCTTAAAATCGTATTGGAGTTGCTAACTGCAATTCGAAACACATTCGAAACTCAAAGTACTTAGCTAGCATATATTTTGAACTTAGTTTCGTAATAGACATCTTCAGTTGCCATATTTCAATTCGTTTCAATCCTTTTAAACGCAAGAAGGGGATATGAACAAACTAAAGCCTTAAACAGTTTCGAACTCGTTACTAGTTCATTTTTAAACTTTCTAGACCTATCGACTATTAAGTTGAGTCACTCACTGGGTAGTTCGACAATTTAGAATCTTTTAGGCTACAAAAAAATTAACAGGCAATTGATGAGTATTTAAAAACATTCTCAATTATGAAAACAAGCTTTTTAATGCCTTTTAAATATGTCTAGCCTCAAAACTCGAATCACTTATTAACATAAAGAGGGAAGGCATTCACAGGTAGCACATTTATAACACTTCGTAGGAACAATTTCAGCAGAACCCACTTTAGTATTTCATAAACCTCGTAATCCACATGATTGCAATTAATATCAGACCTAGGCTCCCTCTTCACAAAAAACCAACCACAAGAATCTCAAATTAGTGAATAGTTTCACCTCAGGCCATCCAACTACCAAGCTCGGTTCAATATCACAATAATTCAATCGTTTAATTCACAAAACCAACATCCATAAGTGTAGGGTTCATATGTAATCACCTCAAACAGAATATAAACATATTTAAACTGAATTAACAACAATGTTAAGACACAATTCTGCTTGCCCAACAATTCCTCAAATCGCCTGGTTAGCAAACTGTGCATTACTTCACATGCATGAACCTTAAATCCATATCAACATCCATTAGCATTGCGTTCATATGCAACCATTAAAACAAAATTTGGACAGATTAAAGTGAGTTAGCAATGGCATTAAAACACATTTCTGGTTACTCTACCATTTCCTCAAATCACCCGATTAGCAAATTGGGCGTTATCTCTCATACATTAACTCCAAATCACCACCAACATCATTTTCATTTCAATTCAACCTCAAATTTCCCATTTACTGATACAATTTCAGATTTCAACCACAAACTACCTAAAATTTGTAAAATTCGTTCAAAATTACTATAATTAGGAGGAAGAGAAAACCCACCTTGATTCCAAGTTACAGATTCTTTCAAGGCTTTGAGTGTTGGAAAAACCCCAAATCTTCAACCCTTGCTCACCAATGCACGAATAGACCCAAACCACGCAAGTCTACTCCGGTCACGTGCCTAAATCCACGCCAAAACGGACCCCAATTTGACCCAAACTTCAGTCACTAGCTTGAGGTTGTGATGGGTGTTCGATGCTGTGAATTTACACCTTATTTATAGGACAACAAAAGCAGCTAAAAACAAGGTTGCATGGGCATGCTTCGACTTGCGTTTGGGGCTTTGAATCGCCCAATTCAAATAAAAACATGGCAAAGACCTTTGGATTTTTGCCCAGATTAGCACCAGAGTTTCGTTTGGTTTTAGGGGAGGTTGAATAAAGGGGATTTTGAGTTGGGTTGAGGAGGAATCGAGATTTTTGGAGCTTCCATGGCTGTGCGTATAGAGAGAAGAGGAAGAAGATGAGAGAGATAAAGAGATGGGGCTCGGGACTGTTGTGAGGAAGAGGAAGAAGAAGGAGCCTGCGTGGGTCTGTGCGATTTGACCAGAATACCCCCCTCATTTCCCTTTTTTTGGGTTTCAAGCTCGCCCAATACTTAACATCGCTAGTCTAATCTCGAACTTCATATTCTAAACCCAAATAGAAAATACGATCTTTCGTCGATTATTCAAATCCCAAATATCGAGGTTCGATTTTTAATAAACAAGGAAACTGATTCTAAGGTTGACAATCTAATCGTACTCGGGATCCTACTCAACTTAGTACCCATTAATAACCCTTATTAATGCTTATTAAAATCATCGAAAAACTTTCAAACTAATAATAATAATAACATTAAAGCGACAATAATATCCTTTTTAATAACAGTATCGCTCACATAAGCACATCAATAATATTTTAACTTATATAATTAATAAAATACGATTTTGTTACGTCAAAAGGCAAGACAATCAGCATAACATAAAAATAAAGAACGCTGGTGTTACACTCTTCCCCCCTTAAAAGATTTCATCCTCGAAATTCCAAAGCTCAATTTAGTCATATCTATGATGTCCACACATTTGACACAATCTACACCAATTGCACTAAAATCCAAATTCTTGTTTTACAACTAATTGAAACCGAAAAAAAGGATTATGGTAACCAGTCTCCTCCTCTCCAATCCTCTTCAAGCATCTACTGACTCTATTTAGGCACCGAGGGCAATCGCATAGAAGAGGGGCAAATGAGTTGGTATGGAAAACTATATTAAGCTTGTTTTAAAAAGGAACACCAACTTTCAATTATCTAGACTCAATCCGCATGGTAAACAACAACTCTATGTATATGCATCATTATTAATCGGCATATAGAGGTAGAGCAATTAGGCAATGGCAACGTAAAATCATATACAAGTGGTTTTACTCTAAAACATGAATTCAAGTCACTTTTAGGATCGCAACAGTTAACCTGGAGACTCTTATAATGCCTTAGAGTAACAAGGACATTACATAGCATCATGTATCATTACTTCAGCACAATGGCATCGTACAGAATCGGCAATTCAGTATCCTCAAGCCTAGGAATCACAAGCAACATGAAACCATCTAATACATATATAGCAAGCAGTTTACAAGGGGAAAACATATGCAACTAACATTCCTATATTTATACGTCAATCACAACTAACTTTTAGGCCCTTCATTCACGGCAACTTAGATAGGACATGTCAAAGTCGTATGAAGGGGGTTAACTTAATCAGGTTCATTCGAAAGTATGTAGATATTAAATCACTCTTAAGGTTAAATCAGTCAACTTGGAAGCTAATCGCATTAAGTAGCGGAGATAACATGTTACATCACATTGGCAATGACGAAACTTGAAGTAGCACACAAAATCACATTGGCATCACGTAGAGTCAACAACAGAGCACACCCAACATTAAGAATCACAAGTAACATGAACCAGTATTGCATGTCTATAAGGTCAATTTAAAAGGAAAACGCTAAGGCAAGAACGTAAGTCCATGGGTGGTAAAAGTCCAGCATAGGTCTAAACATAAGTCATTTAAGGAAGGTAGATATATGGTTTCTTGGTTATGGTAAATTTAATGCCAAGTTCATGCATTAGGTACTGCACTTATGACCTAGCTATCGTAATGTTCTACCTTTAGGTCTTATTTAGAACTGGTTGTTTCTGGATCAGGGAATTATACAACATGATGTCAAACTCATGTATTTCTATTAATCACATTAACAAAGCATGGGTCATTTCCTCATGAGGTAATAGGGTGATATATATGATATAACAATTCCAAAGTCTATCAGGTTCTTCCTTTTATGTCCGTTTTAGGTGTGTTGGGGTTGATATAGCCATGACACTATCAATGTATAATAAAAATAGCATTCCATGCCACGATGAGCTTAACACCTAACAGACTCGTAAATAACAGTGGTTACATGTTAGGAAACAAGGAAGACTCCCTATGTAAATGATGATCCTGATTAAGGCCTTATCTAAGTATTAATGGCGCGTACACAAAAGGATCAGAATAACACTTAGGCAACAAGCAACAAGGCTCTATCACAATCACCCATATTGACATACACGTATACGAAGTTCTCACTTAGTTCCTTTAGCAATTGAGAATTCACATAAAAAGGGGTATCGTCTAAAAGAACTTTTAGTCAAGAAAAGCAATCTTTTAGTCACTTACTAACAACTTGTTATCAACACATCAAGCAACAAATGCATCTTGGCATGTAGGTATTCAAACATCCAGTTACACATAGAAACTTACATTCATGGAACGAAGCTCGAACATCATTGTAAAGCAAATACAAGTCTTCACATGCATCAGTAAGGCCTAGCTATATAATTAGAAAGGTATTTTAATGCAAAGGAAAAATCACTATTTAGGAAGGATCTTAACTTTCAAAATCTCTAGGTTTCAAAAGGAGAATAGTTTAACTACTTCTAGCTCTTTCTCTACAAACTATTGAGTACGTCTGCGCACTCCATTATAGAGCCCGAGGAGCAAATCGTACTTTAGGGGCAAAAATAAGCTTAGAGCTAAAACTTTTCCAAACATTTGAATTCAAATCAAGCGTACTTTAAACTTTCCATTAAATCACCAAAGTACGTATACGAAACAACCATTGTCGAGCCAACACTTAGTTCATTTACGAGAATACAAGTCATTCGGCCTATGCTCTAGCAAATGGCTTATTCATCCAATCAATGATCTCACTCAAGCCGTACATAGCTATCTAATACACCGAAGTTCGTAAAAAAACCACATTTGCACACAAAAGTAGGCATATATCACATCATCATGAACCGGTTGCTAGATAACTATATGAAATGCAAGACCCAGGTCACGGCCTATGGTCGCAGGACCTTGCTCTGATACCATCCGTAACACCCCCAACCCCTAGGGTTAGAAGTCTTAACAATTTCTTATTTCTTACTTAAATTCTGGGGTGAAACGGACAAAGTTTCACCTAAAAACTAACCATTTTTCAGGTTTAAAGCCTTATATTAAATCCCTGTAATGAATATAAGTATAAAAAGGCACTGAAATAAGCTCAACGGCTACACGCTGGAGTTCATAACTCTATGAGCCACTCGCTCGGAGAATACCAAACAATATAGTTCAATAATAAAGAAGGAAATAAAAGATACAATTCAACGGATCACACATCTAGAATATTGGGGCTTTACATCCTAAAGCTAAACAACTTAAACAAATGGTGACTGACTAATCAGACGGTTGGTTCACATGGCCATACAGAGCGACTTTTAAACAACATGCATTGCATGAACTAGAGTACTTTGTTTACATACATTTATAACTCTACGGATACATCATATTACATCATTTAACTCTTGAGTTTACTTCTATATGTGCATACATGACACCTTTTTAAAGGAAGGATAGGCTCCATCCCGACATAAGTGTTCAATCAGAAATTGTGATATTTTATCCCCTTTATTATCTAATATTTGCTCGAAATAAATTAGTTAATTAGAATTTTAACAATATTTTTGTTCATTTTGTAGAGGTTGGATAATTTGAAGAAAAAAATGAAGAATGTCCTCAAAGTTTGGACCAAGAGAAGAAACACAGGCTAGTAAGGAGCAACTGGGCCTGCATCGTTTCCTTCACGCTGGGCCCAATTGCAAGCCCAAGCCCTGGATCGGTTCTCTCTATTTTCTTCCCCTTTCTTCCCTTCTTGGGCCAAGCCCAACCATCTATTGAGGAAAACCCAGCCGCAATCCACTTCGCCTTCCTTCATGAGTCGGCCTGCCTTCTCTCTTTATTTGACCTATCATGTGCATGGCACATGAGTCCTTTCTTTCTTCCACCATCAGTTTTCTTCTTCTTCTTCTCGGTTTCCAACCCAGCAAAGACCGAAACACAGAGCACGATAGGGCTGTTCGTCTTCCTACACCATAACCAAAGGGCCGTTTTTCTCTCTCTCTCTCTTCCTTAAAGGTCTATAATTAACATCATCATTATTGGGCGGTTTCAAAAGGAATTATTGGGAAGGTTAATGAAGGCAAGTGAAGAGGGAGAGGGGTCGATGTTTTTGGCATTCTCTAGGCGTCTTTAATGGTCAACAGAGCAACAAGAAAAGCAGCAGATCAAGGTAGCAGTAGTCTAGTTTACAAAATGGCATTTTTGCTCTTCATTCTGTTTCGGTTTCAAATCTGATTCTAGGCTGTTAAGTTTTGTGTAATTGAGTTCAATTCAGTAATTAAAGTGTGAATTTTAGTTTCCTTAACGCAATTTCAAGAATTCAGTCCTGTGTTTACTCATATTGCTCTGTTGTTTTCATATCTTGAGTTTTGCTTCCTCTATTAGCGATTTGGTTTGTTGATTTTAGGAGTGTGAACGTTGCCAAAGTTGAAGTCTGAGTTGTTTTGGGGTATGTTTGTGTGAGGAAGATCCATTCTTCTCTGCTGTTCTTCTTCCTTGGGCTTAGACTATTCAAGAACTTCTAGATTATATTCCGTTTCACTAATCTATTTGACTTGCTCACTGTGTGATTTTCATGAGTAGACAGATTGTTACTCTATTAATCTATGTCAGTTTTATTTAATTTATCCAAAATTACAGGTTGTTGAGAATGAATTGGTGTAAGCTTCATTTTAATCTTGATCCAGCAGTTTAGTTAATAGAATATTTCGATTTAGAATCTCTTTAATTTTAGCCATCAACACGAGTTAGGTCTAGTATTTTAGTAATCTAATTTCACAACCATCCCTGAAGATGATACCCTTAATTCGTACAATGATAAACCGTGTGCTTGCGAAAAATCACAACAAGTTTTTGGCGCTGTTGTCGGGGATGGCATTGTGAAATTAGATTGCGTTGAGTCGTTTGCATCGATTTCATTTTTGTTTTGTCTGTTTGATTTTTCGATTTTGTGTTGGTTAAGTTTTAGTTATTTTAGTTTGGTTCAGCTTTCTTGTGTTTTTGATTTTTGATTCGACTTTATATTTTGGTTTTTATTTTGCTCCTTCAATTTAATTTTTGTTATTATTTTCTGCTGAAAAACAAAAAAAGACTAACAATTTGGTTATTGTGCAGAAACTAGGCATGAAACCAGCAGCAAAAAAGAAAAAAAAAATTAACAAAAATGCTCTTTTTTTGTGTTTGTCTTCATTTTATATTTTGTGTGATGTTTGAGTCATTTTGGTTTTTCTTTTATTTTTGTAGCATAGTTCTGTTTTTGTTAGTTTATTTTGTTTTGTTCACTTAATTATTTGTGTCTTTTCTTTTTGTTTTAGTCATTGGTTTGTAAATAGTGTCCCAAATGCATTTTCTCTCCTAAAAAAACTAAAAAAAAACTTAAAAACTTGAAAATACAAAAAAATTGAAAAATTCTTAAAATTAAAAAAACACTAGCTTCAAGCATGCTAGTGTTTAATTTCCCACAATGTGAGCATGAACCTTTCTGGAGCTATTTATCGTGACTTAATGATTATCGTGCTCAATTGAATCTAAATTTCAAAAATGAAAAATTTGTGAGGTCATTGCTGTGGGTCTAAATTCTGAATCTTGGGGTTATATTGAGTCCATTTTTCCTGGAGGTGTATTAGGATTGTTATCTAAAACTCAAGATGAAGTTTGGAATTTCTTTGAAAAATTAGCTTGGGATACGTATAGGCTTAAACAAGCTCCGAAGAATTTTGGTTACCCACTTCATAGTGAGTTTGTTATTCCTGTTAATCTTTACCCTCATGATCATTTTATAGATTCACATGACCCCTCTTATTCTTGTATGTCCCCTATTTTGTGTGATTATTGTGAATCTTCTGACCATGATGTTCTTACTTGCCCTTTTCATGCTTATATTGATGCTACTTGTGCAAGTGTTGAAAAAAAGATAAATGAATTGACTGATAAAATGATAGAGAGAACATGAAAGTGAGAATTGCTTAATATTCTCATAGTTTTAGTCAAAGTAGGGAGAATTATAATGAGCCTGACTCTAGTTTAGGATCTCCTAAACCTGAAGTTAGTCTCTATGATGATTTTGAACCCTCTTATTCTGCTAGGCCTAACTTGAACGAAGAGATGCCTTTGCCTAGTCTAGATCAAGAGAATGACTTCCCTTTGTCTCTATCCCCTGCCCTGACACCTAAATTTAGCTCACCTATGGACGTCATTGAGGATGTCCTAGTTTCTGCCGACCCACCCACCACTTTAAATAATTCTTTTGAGTTTGAGGAGGGTGATGAATGTGGGAATACTAGTGAGTTAGATTTGAGTGTCACAATTGACTTTGTGCACCATGAGTTAGATGAGTCAGACGATACTATTTCACAGGAGTCATGTGAGGAAGCTACACCCCCTAAATTGGAATTTAATAATGATATTCTTTCTATAGAATATGAATCGTTTTTAGGTGGGTTTGATGCGAATGTGGGTTTGGATGTGAATCTGTGTGCTGAATACGAATCTTTTTCTTTTGACTTCATCCACCCTGACTTTCTTTTTGAATCTCACAAGTCTAAATTTGCTAAGTCTGAGGCCACTGTCACTGAATATTTTGATTTAGACCAGACTCTTACGCACATTGAACTTAAAGGACTTGTGGATTTAAGACTCACTAATTTGCCTAGACCATTCATTCATGATGATATACTTTCTAGGCCAATGACCCACTTGCTGGCTCTTTTAAATACGTCTATCCATTTTCTGATACAGTTTGACCAATTGAAGAGAGCCCTCACTCATGCTGCATTGATAAGGTGGATGTACTTTACTTGGCACCAACTTGCTTATTTCTTCTACGTTGATCTTATTGAGAGTTGGGCTTCTTTGTCTGATAAACTGCTATGTGCTCTAATAAGTTTTGATTTAAGTAGCAATGTTGCATTCGATATGGAGTGGCTGATGCTCCATATGCCTCTATTTGAGCGCATTTCTAGAGGCTATAGCTTAGGTATAAGTGTGCACCTAACCTGGTATAAACGTTCCCCTTTATCTCTTCTTTTTATTTTGTTTTCGTTTGTATATATGTGTTCCTTTGTTTTATTTTTATTGTTTTCTTTTTGAGTTTTAGAGTCATGTCCTTTGTCTCTCTTTTTGAATCTTAGTCTTCCTTTTGTATATTTGTTTTTCTTTTTCATTTTTTTTCTCTTTTGTCTGTTTCTTTTCCCTCCCAATGGGGACATTGTGAGATTTAGGTGTGGGGGTAGGGAAGCTTTGAAAATTTTTGAAAATCCAAAAAGTTTCTGTTTTGTTTTTGGGGAAGTTTTGTATTATTCTAATCAACTTAAATCTCTTGTGCTTTGATTGTTAGCTTATATGGAAGCATGATGTGTACGTTAGGTCTCCATCATCGGTGTGTCATTCTTAGCCCTAATTCTAAACCTATTTGTTCATTATCACTGTGTAATCCAATCCCTATTTATTTCATCCTCATTGTTTTAAGGCCTTAGTTTTCCATGATCGGTTCTCCCACTTGTTTTTAACACAATTACTTTTTATTTTAAAAAAAGGGGAAAAAGAGAGAAAAACATGAGAATGAGAAAAATGAAAAACAAATTGAAAAAAGGAAAAAAAAAAAGAAACAAAGAGAAATAAAATGAAATTGGAATGACAAATATCCCTTTGAGACATGCGTTACTGGGTATTATCCTTTGAGGCATGCGCTACTGGGCGTTACCCTTTGAGGCATGTACTACTGGGTGTTACCCTTTGAGGCAATGTTGCTACTGGGAAAACTTGCTTCCCATGTTAAATGTAATTTGTGTCAGTCAAGTGGGATTGAGTTTTATTTTGGTGAACCTGAGCCCTAGGATGACGATACACATGCACACAAGCACTGGGATGGATTCCAAGTCTTGATGTCCAGTGAGGTAAAATGTTAGTGCTTTGATGACATTCATAGGGTAGAGAGCCTTGATGAGTGCATTTTGTTTATATGTGGGCCAATATCTTTGCCACATGGGTTCTTTAGTTAATTAGAATGTGTATATATCTTTCCCCAGTTATGTATATATTAATTTTTGAAAAACAAAACTTAAAAAAAAAAAGATTTTCAAGTTTCTATTTATGTTTTCTTTTATAGATTTTGAGACCTTACTCGTCCACTAGGGGTAACCTAGGGGTTCAAAGGGCTTGTTCCACGTGCTAAGGGCAATCGTGATTCCTACAAAAGTGAGTTAGAATTTTATTTTCATTTTTCTAGGATTTGTAGTTTTCTTTTACTGGAGGACATGCAAAACTTAGGTGTGGGGTATTTGTTTAACCAAAAATTATGATATTTTCTCCCCTTTGTTATCTAATATTTGCTCAAAATAAATTAGTTAATTAGAATTTTAACAATATTTTCGTTCATTTTGTAGGGGTTGGACAATTTGAAGAAAAAAATGAATAATGTCCTCAAAGTTTGGACCAAGAGAAGAAACACAGGCTAGTAAGGAGCAACTGGGCCTGCATCGTTTCCTTCACGTTGGGCCCAATTGCAAGCCCAGGCCCCGAACCGCTTCTCTCTGTCTTCTTCCCCTTTCTTCTCTTCTTGGGCCAAGCCCAACCAGCTATTGAGGAAAACCCAGCTGCTGCCCACTTCACCTTCCTCCATGAGCCGGCCTGCCTTCTCCCTTCATTTGACCTATCACGTGCATGGCACATGAGTCCTTTCTTTCTTCCCCCATCAGTTTTCTTCTTCTTCTTCTCGATTTCTAGCCCAGCAAAGACTGAAAAACAGAGCATGATAGGGCTCTTCGTCTTCCTACACCATAACCGGAGGGCCATCTCTCTCTCTCTCTCTCGCTCTTCCTTCAAGGTCTATAATTAACATCATCATTATTTGGGTAGTTTCAAAAGGAATCATTGGGAAGGTTAATGAAGGCAAGCAAAGAGGGAGAGGGGTCGACGTTTTTGGCGTTCTCCAGGGGTCTTTAATGGTCAATAGAGCAACGAGAAAAACGACGCATTAGGGGTAGCAGTAGTCTAGTTTACAAAATGGCATTTTTGCTCTTCATTATGTTTCGGTTTCAAATCTGATTCTAGGCTATTAAGTTTTGCGTAATTGAGTTCAATTCAGTAACTCAAGTGTGAATTTTAGTTTCGTTGATGCAATTTTAAGAATTCAGTCCTGTGTTTACTCATATTGCTCTGTTGTTTTCATATCTTAAGTTTTGCTTCCTCTATTGGTGATTTGGTTCCCTGATTTTAGGAGTATGAACTTTGCCAAAGTTGAAGTCTAAATTGTTTTGGGGTATGTTTGTGTGAGGAAGATCCATTCTTCTCTACTGTTCTTCTTCCTTGGGCTTGGACTATTCAAGAACTTCTAGATTATATTCTATTTTGCTAATCTATTTGACTTGCTCGCTGTGTGATTTTCATGATTAGACAGATTGTTACTCTGTTAATCCATGTCAGTTTTATTTAATTTGCCCAAAATTACAGGTTGTTGAGAATGAATTGGTGTAAGCTTCATTTTAATCTTGATCCTGTAGTTTAGTTAGTAGAATATTTTGATTTAGAATCTCATTGATTTTAGCCATCAACATGAGTTAGGTCTAGTATTTTAGTAATCTAATTTCACAACCATCGCTGAGAATGATACCCGTAATTTGTACAATGATAAACTGTGCGCTTGCAGAGAATTACAACAATAAGTAAATTGACTTCTACCTATCACAATGAAATCCTGGGAAAAGGGAAAATAGTAATGGGATGAGCAGCCACACACTCAGTAAGTGTTTCCCAACTCCATAAAACCAAAACCATTTGCGGGCGATATCATAATAATAAGTAGCATTCACACAACATTTGTATATTACTATCATATTTGGCAATTATAGTCTCCAAGGAAAATCATCACCTCTAAACTTCATACTAGCCATTCAAGCTCGTTTTTAGGCCCTTAATAGCCAAACTTCCTTAATAAACAAGCAGTTAGGCACATAAGCAAGTAAGCAACGAGGATAGAGTAAAAGTGCTTTCAAATACTCAAATTGAAAACACGGTGACTCATGTCTTATTCAAAGAATATTTACATTTGAAAACTTATATGCTCGATGCATTGTAAGGGATACAGCCATTCTTTATTTGAAATTTCATTCAAACTATACTTGAAATCTCATTCATAAGATATGCACAGGATATGCACAGGAAGCTTTCTTTCTTTTTCTTGAAAACACTTTACTTAACCTCTTGACGCTCATATTCTTTAAAAAGAAATCTCTTCCGTATTGGTCCTCTAATGACCCTTATAAGTTTTTCGAATCTCATTTGAACTGGCCTTTTAATGGCTCTTAAAATCTTTCTTTTTCCTGAAATACTTAAAATGATGAAATGTGACTGTTTTTCTTACTTATTAGGAAAATACTCTGAGCATAAGATCATGATAATGTGTTGGTTGGTGAGATCTATTCTCAACCCCTAGTGATACTATTGCTCATGCTAAACTCTTACGCCCAGGATGGCAACATAGTTGGACCTTAACCCTTGTCAGGATCTCAAGGGTTTTCCACTACTGGGACTGCTCCCTAGGCTAGGGATTCCCCCGTTCTAGCAGGTTCACTCCCATCTCACATATGTCCCTAAGCATGTTATCTTAGCCAATTGAAAGCATATGACCATAGCGGCTAATAATTTTGCTACATCTCCCAGCTAAATCATTTATCATGCAACTCACTCCTTTTTAAAATTCTTTATGCCTTAGAAACTGCATACGTCTAATTAAAAATAGGCCATCATTCCCTAATAGCTATGACTACTTTTATTTTCTACTCGAAAACCCACTTTTTTAAAATTTCAGCCTCACACACATGATAAAGCTTCATGACATGAAGGGGAGGGGCTCACATGTAACACATTCAAACAGTTCATAATTCAACTTGAAAACCTCTTAAAATCATAATGGAGTACTAACTGCAATTCGAAACACATTTGAATCTCAAAGTACTTAGCTGGTATATATTTCGAACTTGGTTTCGTAATAGACATTGTTAGCAGTTTTAATTACCGCAAGTGCACCGCGTAGCTGTAGCTAGCAACCGGCAAGTACGGGTCGAATCCACAAGGAACTTGGCTTCGACTACCAGAACTAATTAGACCACTCAAGCTAGACAGTCACAATTGGAGTTTTAGAATTAAACTAAGGAAAACAATAACGACTTAAAGATGGAATAAACAGTAGAATAGAAAACACTCAGGTTGGAATTAACAGCACAAATATGCTAGCGAATCAATTACTAGCCCTACCAAACATCTCCTAGGCATGCATCATGAATGGATAAATTGTCAAATAAGCACATCTCCTCCCTCTCTCAAGGGCCGAAGACTAATCCTAAAACTATAGTCGCCTATTTTCATGGAACTAAGAGTCGAAGGATTACAAGATCTACAATTTCAAATTCCGATTAGAATCCTAACTATTTTTATGTTAGAACCCCAATCGCCTGCTAAGACGCACTAGGTAAAGGTTTCGTCTCTCAATGCTCCCCTAAACCTCAATAAAAAGGATGAATGTTTTTTCGAGCATTTCATCGAGCATGTGGCGTGCATAGCAAAATTCATAGTTGCACAACGAAGGGGGAGCAGGGATTGGGCCAGTACAAGATTCAACTACACATATTCGGCGTCAATCCCAATCTAAGTCGAGGAATTTAGCCTACAATCATATTTAATGCAACAGTCGCAACAATCAATCCAACAATCATGATAACCAAACTCTAAAACAATCAAAAACAAGCGAGAGAAGAAAAGAGGGCAAGAACCTGGAATTAATTGTATAAACTGAAGGCAGAATCGAACTCCAATCCAAAATTAAATCCAATAGCGTCGAGATTAAACGCTAAAACTAAACCTAAAATAGCCTAAAGAGGGTTCAGAGGGAAAACTAAACGTAAAAACTAAGCGTCAAACTTCAATGTCCTTCAAAACAGCCCCGAAGGAAAATTTAAGTCGCGTCGCAGAACGAGGGTGGCACCGTCGTGCCAGACGGCACGGCGCCACCGTGCCAAAATTCTGGAGAACGCCCAAGGCCAACTTGCGGAACCGGCCACGTGGCATGGTCGTGCCACGTGGCACGGTCAGGCCGTGCCATGTGGCGGCCGGTTCGGGTTGGTCGGGTCTTCGTGGTTTGCCCTGTCGTGTGTGTTCGATTCTCCGGGATTTCCGTGTGACGCTTTTTCGTAGCTTTTTCAGGCCCCCTTGGCACTCCTTTCTACTAAATGTTGTTCATCTTTCTGTTTCTTCAATAAAGTTCCAGAAAAATATCGAAAGATGTTAAACGAGTGAAAAGTACACAAAAGGAGGCCGATTTGACCCTCCCTTAACGCACTTGAATGTGAAAACGGGGGAGAAACTAGGCCAAATAGGGGCTAAAAATAGGACAAAATATAGGTTCATCACGCCCCCATGCTTATCTCTTGCTTGTCCCCAAGCAAGACTATGCTATGAAAAATCAGGGAGGATGGTGGACCTCTAAACACACCTCTTCAAGGAAAAGGATGGAGGATCAACGAATCACGCTAATCATGCAGTGAAGGTGGTCAAGTCAAGGCGTGCAGGAAAATCTTAATAAAAATGTATGCAATGTTATCCATGAATCACCTTGCCCAAATGAAACACACCACACACCCCAATATTGAAACGCATAGTAGGACATAACCTTCCTCAACAAATGGTGAGTAAGCAAGACTGGTAGGACCTCACTTTAGGACAAAGTGAAACACTCCTCTCAATGTGTTTGAAATATGTAACAAGGGCACGCTCAATACTCCAACCAATTAGGCAAACTACCAAATGCTTGGTAACGTTCTCTACTCTCCACCGCAGAAATGCAATATGCAATGTGTCAATCATGAGGGCTTGCGATAAGGTGTAATAGGGCTGAGGACAAGGGTGAGAAGTGAAAAAATTCAGGAAAAGTGGAGCTATTAGTCAAAGACTAGGGAGCAAGAACACCTCCACAATCAACACTAAGATTACCACCTCACAAACACTTGCGAATCGAGCAACAAGTCTCGCAAAAACCTCTAAAGAGGAACCAAACAAGCTTATTACAAAAAGCTTTCACGCTACCCATTTTATTTGCAACTTCTCTTTTTTCTTTCCTATATTGCTTTTTGGGGGGGTTTTGTCCCTTTTTTTGGAGAAACAAAAAGGATGCACATTGGATAGCGTTGGAGGTACCAAAAATCAATTCGCAAATCCCCCCAAAACGACCCACTAGTATTATACCCGCAGTGCATAATCAAATGCCCTAAATATACCTAACTCCATTGTGGAAGCGTCGCCCCACTAGACCTTGACAAGGGTGAAGGAAATATGAACAGGTCAGGTATGTAATTGATATGGTGCAACAACAACAACATGGGGAAGGCACAAAGGGCTACCAAGGGGTAATCATGCAACAATGGGTGGCTTTCTGGCTAATGTGGCTACATGAACAAAAATTGCCTCAATTATGTCAACACATGCAATTGTTAAATGCAGTTTCAAGGAGAACAAGACCAAGTTTGAGAGATACATCATGGAGGAGTCACACATGAAAGGAAATAGAGACTATATGTAATGAATAGTCATTAGGCTCAAGAATCTCACAGGTAAACCTACCACAGTCGAGTGACTTACTCCAAGGTATGTCCCATTGATCAAGGTCAATCAAGTCAAACCACATGAATCTCAGGGGTAGTTAGCATGCAACACAAGGCAAAGAAATTGCGGATGACAAAGACAAACACAATTTGCACAAAATCTCACACCATAACTAGTCACGCCACAACACACAACCCAACATGATCAATCAATCATCAACCCTTTCAATCCCATCACAAGAGGGGTTTTCACAGATTTGTTTTTTTCAAAGCAATAAAGCCAACTAAGAAAGCAATAAAGATATAAAGGATAACGAGGAGAAGGGTGAGAGGTAGTACCTGGGAAGCTTACGAACGCCCGACTTGATCATTTCTCCTTTTGTGATGCAAAATCTAGCCCTATATACGCTAAACTACATGCTCTAATGATCAAAAAGGTAAAAACATCCTAGCGCAACTATATGTGGTCCTAGCTGTATGATGTGAATGCAAGTGATGTCAATCGCCCTAACCCCGCAATTTTACCCAAAGAGCGACAAGCTCACCCCCCATGCTTGAGATGTTCATTGTCCGCAATGAAAGGGACGCAGAAAAAGGACAAGGGAGGGGGCATTGGGAAGAGGGGGGAGTGACACACGTTTTTTTTTTTTTTGGGATAGGGAAAGAAAGAATTACCTTGGGTTGCCTCCCAAGAAACGCTTGTTTTAGGTCCTAAACTTGACCCTTACCTCAGGAGGACGACGTGGGCGAGATGAAGGGAGGTGGGGGCAGATGGAGTGGTGAATGGAAGTGCAGCAAACACCTCCACATGGCAGAAGTTGGGTATCAGCGTCGTCCAAGGAGGCCCGCCAATAGCAGCAGGAGGCGGTGGATGTGGAGGAGGTAGAACAGGCGACTGCCGATGGGATCTGCCACCCCAATCAGTGATCGCCATGCCCGAGACAGGTGAGAGAGGAGAGGGAGTGGGGGCGGAAGGTGTGGGGTGGGCACCAGGCATGAGAGGTGGTGTGGGTGGAGGGAAGTGGAAGTCCACGCGCTCACCACAAATGATGAAGGACACGGTGCCCGTCTGCACGTCGAGCACCGCCCCTGCGGTCGCAAGAAATGGGCGGCCTAAGATGAGTGGGGCAGGGAAATCCTCGTCCATGTCAAGAACAATGAAATCGCAAGGGACGAGGAACTTGGCCACCTGGATCAGGACATCCTCCAGAATGCCCACAGGCTGCTTGATGGAGCAGTCTGCGAGCTGGATAATAACGCTGGTGGGTGTAGGGTCCCGTAATGGCAGCTTCTTGCAGAGAGAGAGCGGCATGATGCTCACACTGGCACCCAGATCGCAAAGGGCTCTCTCGATCTGCATATCCCCTATGCAGCATGGGATAGAGAAACTGCCAGGATCCTGCAGTTTTGATGGAGACCGTCGCGGTAGGAGCGAGTTGCAGGATCCGCAAATTGGGGCTACTGAAGCGTCCCTAGGGTCACCCTTCTGGGATAGGAGCTCTCTTAAAAATTTAAAGTGCGCGGGAGCATTCTTGAGAGCTTCCAGAAGGGGGCTAACAGCATAGATTCGGCATTAGGTCTCCAGGGACCGCGCGAATCTAGGTTCAAGCTGGGCTAGCTTGGACCACGCCAGTCGCTGAGGGTAGGGTACTGGTGGCTGGTAGGTGCGAGCAGGAGGTGGAGGGCTAATCTTCCTCATAAGAGCTCCGAGTCTCTTTTCGTGCTTGCCCCTCCGTTCCTACAGAATTAGGAACGGGAACTACCTCCTGAAGAACCATCACTGGGCTCTCCTCTAACCCCTCTTCCATCATGGAGATGGCATTGACATGATGGCGGGGGTTGACCTCGGGCTGGCCTGGAAGTTGCCTCTGAGGCCGGGATAAGTGGCTCACTTGCTGAGCGATCTGGGCAATCTGTGTGTCTATTGTTTTCTGATGGGCGGCCATGGAATCGACCCTAGAGGTCAGCAGGTTGATTGACTCTTTAAAAGCCTCATTGGTCATGGTCTGGGTCGCTATGAAGCGCTCCATAAGACTCTACAAGTGAGATGTAGGTTCAGGAGGTGAAGGGGGTGGAATGTAAGGAGCTCGATTGTGGAAACCAGGGTGCTGGATGGAGTTCTGGGGGTGAGGGTTGGGATTTTTGTAGAGAGGGTTCGTTTGGCTCTTCCAACCCTGGTTGTAGTTGGTGGGATGGGGGTTATTTTGAGGAGGTAGGGTGTAGGTGTGATAAGCATTGACATGTTCAATGCTGGAGGGAGCATTATAACACTCAATGAAGGTGTGTCCCTGGATGCCACACGCCTCGCAGTATGCATAAGTCCCTATGGATGGCCCTGAAGATCCACCTGGAGTGGGAGCGGTGGCCACTTTGTCTAGCCTCTGTGCTAGCGCATCCACCCGACTGGCTAGAAGCGTCACAGCGTTGACTGCGTACTTGCCACCGCTCCTCTGCGGGGTGGCTCTATTGCTTGCCCAGTGATAGTTGTTGGAAGCCATCTCTTCCAACAATGCCTTTGCCGCTTCAATCGACTTGCCCATTAGAGCACCCCCTGCCGCGGCATCAACTGAAATCTTCACTGACCGCTCCAATCCATTGTAAAAGGTTTGGATTAGGAGCCAATCAGGAACTCTGTGGTGGGGGCACTGGCGCTGGAGGTCCTTGAACCTCTCCCATGCTTCGTAAAGGGACTCACCATCCTGTTGGGTGAAGGAGGTGATGTCCGTCCTCAACTTGGCAGTCTTGCTAGGTGGAAAGTGCTTGCTGAGGAATGCCTTAGAGAGTACTTCCCAAGTGGTGAACGAGTTGGGCTCCTCGTTCTGTAGCCAGTCGCTGGCTCTATCCCGCAGTGAGAAGGGAAAAAGCCGCAAGCGGATTGCGTCGGTGGACACCCCGTTCAGCTTGATGGTGTCACACTTCGCAAGGAATTTGCAAAGGTGCACGTTAGGGTTTTCCGAGGGGTGCCCGCCGAATTGCTCCCTCTCCACAAAAGTAATGAGTGCGGGGTTAAGCTCGAAATTGTTAGCCTCGATGGCAGGGCTAACGATGGAGGAGGTTATGCCCGATGCTTGAGGGAGGGCATAATCTCGCAACACTCGACGATCTTGCTCAGCCATTATGACTCGTACTTGGTGCCTCTTTCTTGCACCGCTTCGCCTTCGGGCTGTGGCTTCGATTTCTGGGTCAAAAGGAGCAAGTGGTTGATCCCTTTGGCTATGCCTGCGCATACAAAACCAACACTACCAGGGTGTAAACAGTTTCAAGCACAAATATGGGAGGGGGAAGCAAGGAGGAGATAAATAGGAAAAGAAAAAGCCTAGTCTAGAGTCCGCTAACCGATTCTAATATTGAAGGGCGCAAGCTCCTCGGCAACGGCGCCAAAAACTTGTTAGCAGTTTTAATTACCGTAAGTGCACGGCGTAGCTGTAGCTAGCAACCGGCAAGTACGGGTCGAATCCATAGGGAACTTGGCTTCAACTACCAGAACTAATTAGACCACTCAAGCTAGGCAGTGACAGTTGGAGTTTTGGAATTAAACTAAGGGAAACAATAACGACTTAAAGATGAAATAAACAGCAGAATAGAAAATACTCGGGTTGGAATTAACAGCACAAATATGCTAGCGAATCAATTACTAGCCGTACCAAACATCTCCCAGGTATGCATCATGAATGGATAAATTGTCAAATAAGCACATCTCCTTCCTCTCTCAAGGGCCGAAGACTAATCCTAGAACTATAGTCGCCTATTTTCATGGGACTAAGAGTCGAAGGATTACAAGATCTACAATTTCAAATCCCGATTAGAATCCTAACTATTTTCATGTTAGAACCCCAATCGTCTGCTAAGACGCACTAGGTAAAGGTTTCGTCTCTCAACGCTCCTCTAAACCTCAATAAAAAGGATGAATGTTCTTTCGAGCATTTCATCGAGCATGTGGCGTGCATAGCAGAATTCATAGTTGCACAACGAAGGGGGAGCAGGGATTGGGCCAGTACAAGATTCAACTACACATATTCGGCGTCAATCCCAACCTAAGTCGAGGGATTTAGCCTACAATCATATTTAATGCAACAATCGCAACAATCAATCCAACAATCATGATAACCAAACTCTAAAACAATCAAAAACAAGCGAGAGAAGAAAAGAGGGCAAGAACCTGGAATTAATTGTATAAACTGAAGGCAGAATCAAACTCCAATCCAAAATTACAATCCAATAGTGTCGAGATTAAACGCTAAAACTAAACCTAAAATCGCCTAAAGAGGGTTCTGAGGGAAAACTAAACGTAAAAACTAAGCGTCAAAACTCAATGTCCTTCAAAACAGCCCCGAAGGAAAATTTAAGTTGCGTCGCGGAACGGGGGTGGCACGATCGTGCCAGACGGCACGGCGCCACTGTGCCAAAATTCTGGAGAACGCCCAAGGCCAACTTGCGGAACCGGCCACGCCGTGCCATGTGGCACGGTCGTGCCACGTGGCACGATCAGGCCGTGCCATGTGGCGGCCAGTTCGGGTTGGTCGGGTCTTCGTGGTTTGCCCTGTCGCGTGTGTTCGATTCTCCGGGACTTCCGTGTGACGCTTTTTCGTAGCTTTTTCAGGCCCCCTTGGCACTCCTTTTTGCTAAATGTTGTTCATCTTTCTGTTTCTTCAATAAAGTTCCTGAAAAATATCGAAAGATATTAAACGAGTAAAAAGTACACAAAAGGAGGCTGATTTGACCCTCCCTTAATGCACTTGAATGTGAAAACGGGGGAGAAACTGGGTCAAATAGGGGCTAAAAATAAGACAAAATAGAGGTTCATCAGACATCTTCATTTATATTTTAATTCGTCTCAATCCTTTTAAACACAAGAAAGGCATATGAACAAACTAAAGCCTTAAACATTTTCGAACTCATTAATAGTTCATTTTCAAACTTCCTACATCTATCGACTATTCAGTTGAGTCACTCATTGAGTAGTTCGACGATTTAGGATCTTTTAGGCTACAAACATCTCAACAAATTAATAGGCAACTGATGAGTATTTAAAACATTCTCAATTATGAAAACAGGCTTTTTAATACCCTTTTAAATATGTCTAGCCTCAAAAATCAAACACATAGCATCACTAATTAACATCAAGAAGGAAGGGATTCACAAGTAGCACATTCGTAACACTTCGCAGGAGCAGTTTTAGCAGAATCCACTTTAGTACTTCATAAACCTCGCAATCCACACGATTGCAGTTAATATCTAACCTAAGCTCCCTCCCCACACAACACCAACCACAAGAATCTCAAATTACTCAATAGTTTTACCCCCGGCCATCTAAGTACCAAGCTCGGTTCAATATCACAATAATTCAATCGTTTAATTCACAAAACCTACATCTATAAGTGTAGCATTCATATTTAATCAGCTCAAACAGAATATAAACATGTTTAAACTAATTTAGCAACAACATTAAGACACAATTCTACTTACCCAACAATTCCTCAAATCACCTGGTTAGCAAACTGTGCGTTACTTCACATGCATGAACCTTAAATCGATATCAACATCCATTAGCATAGTGTTCATATGTAACCATCAAAATAGAATTTAGACAGATTAAAGTGAGTTAGCAATAGCATTAAAACACGTTTCTAGTCACTCAACCATTTCCTCAAATCACCTGATTAGCAAATTGGGCGTTATTTCACTTGCATTAACTCCAAATCACCACCAACATCATTTTCACTTCAATTTAACCTCAAATCTCCCATTTACTGATACAATTTCACATTTCAACCACAAATTACCTAGAATTTGTAAAATTTGTTTAAAATTACTATAATTAGGGGAAAGAGAAAACCCACCTCGATTCCAAGTTACAGATTCGTTCAAGGCTTTGAGTGCTGGAAAAACCCTAAATCTTCAACCCTTGCTCACCAACGCACGAAAAGACCTAAACCACACAAGTCTGCTCCAGTCACTCGCCTAAACCCACGCCAAAACGGACCCCAATTCGACCCAAACTTCACTCACTGGCTTAAGGTTGTGGTGGGTGTTCGGTGCTACGAATTTACACCCTATATATAGGACAATAGAAGCAGCTAAAAATAAGTTTGCATGGCCATGCTTCGACTCGCATTTGGGGCTTTTGAATCGCCGCCCAATTCAACCAAAAACATGGCAAAGACCTTCGGATTTTTACCCAGATTCACACTAGAGTTTTGTTTGGTTCTAGGGGAGGTTAAATAAGGAGGATTTTGAGTTGGGTTGAGGAGGAATTGAGAGTTTTTTTTTTTTTGAGCTTCTATGGCTGTGCATATAGAGAGAAGAGGAAGAAGAGGAGAGAGAGAGAGAGATGGGGCTCAGGACTGTCGTGAGGAAGAGGAAGAAGGAGGAGCCCACATGGGTCTGCGAGATTTGATAAAAATACCCCCTCCTTTCCCTTTTTTTGGTTTCAAGCTTTCCCAATACTTAACACTGCTAGTCTAATCTCGAACTTCATATTCTAAACCCAAATCGATAATACGATCTTTCGTCGATTATTCGATCCGAAATATCAAGGTTTGATTTTTAATAAATAAAGAAACTAATTCTAAGGTTGACAATTTAATCATCCTAGAGTTCCCACTCAACTTAGTACCCATTAATAACCCTTATTAATGCTTATTAAAAACATCGAAAAACTTTCAAGCCAATAATAATAATGATATTAATACCGACAATAATATCCTTTTTAATAACATTATTGCTCACATAGGCATATCAATAATATTTTAACTTATATAGTTAACAAAATATGATTTTATTACGTTAAAAAACAAGACAGTCAATTTAACATAAAAATAGAGAACGCAGGTGTTACATTGAGCATGACAATGTGAAGATTTAGGATGGGCTAAGGATGAAGGTGGCTAAGCTGAAAAGCATGATAAGTGCCCTTTCTAAATCTTCACATCATCATGCTCAGTCCAATAACGTTTATTCCAAAGCAGTCTCGAGTCTCGTTGTACTCCTCGAATGAGTCATCGATGACCTTCATAGATCGTGGGGTGTACTCGGGATCAATAGATAGAAAGAAATCACATGTAATCTCATCTTACAAAATAAGCACACATTTAGGAAATGAGAAATGTTATCATGGCTCTGCATAATTTTTTAATAGTTTATGTCAATTTAAAATGCTTGAGCAAATTCATAAACATTTGAAACATATCCTTTTTGGACAACGAGCATACCACCTCCAATAATTATCATTGCTCTCCATCTCTACCACCTCAACGCCACATTTACAATAATGCATCATTGTACAATAGTTACAAAGTCTATCCCAGTCGTCCTTAGAAGTACAAGGACTCAGAAAGCCAACACTAGCATGAGTTTAGGATCAGTTATTCTCAAAGGAAGCCAGAGTAAGGACCACTTCTTACTTTAGCAACCTTAGTCTCAGTGTGATAAAGGTGGAATTACTTAACAATTGCCTCTTCACATTTGCTTAAATAAAGGAAGGTTACTACAATTAAGACAAGATTTAAAAACATGGTTGTTGCACTATCCTTGTTGCCAATCAATGCAATTGTACTCAGATGTTGTTATCCCCCTAACATCAACACTTGTATTGAATGCACCTAATAATGTACACTTAACTATGATGCCATCGATAACATTTACTTCCTTTACTAGCATAAACCAATAACATTGGATATGGTAATTAATACCCACTCCAATTTTGTTCATAATACCCCTATTGTTTATTGAGATTGCATATAAAGACATGCTACCAGTCGCTGAGGTTTTCTTTTAATAGGAACAATCATTTTATTTCTCTTTTCTTCAAATAAATTGTAAATCTCTTGAAGCTTCACAAAATTCTGCAACCAAAATGTGAGCAATATAGGTATTTATAGGACTTAAACATTCTCATTCTTTAACTATTGCTACACATACCTCGTACGTTATTAGTTTACATTATTAGCAAATTATGTCATATTTCACATTAATATTTTGCTTCATAATAAAATAAATGTCATAATTTTTGTTTCTTGCTAATAGCTACCTTCATATGCATCCTTGATATATTATTTTTTTTTTGTTTACAGAGTTCAGATGGTGGGAGAAAAGAACGGTGCTTTGATTTGATGGGAGAAGGAGTAAAATGTGTAGTTTTAGAACATTATGGGTATATTTTTTTTTCTTAAAGAAAGAAATCTATGTCATTGAGTTAATTATATTTAAAGAAATTTAAAATATGATGTGAACAGATAATTGAGCAATATTCCACTATATTTTTAATGGTGTTAGATTAAACTCACTTTAACTTTTGATTGTAAAAGATTAGCAACTACAAGTTGATATCATTGATAGTTTAGTCACTCACCAATTATATTATGCTATCAATATCATCTGAAATTTAAATATACGAATGCAAATTTTTATAGCAACATGATACTCAAAATCCTGCTTCCCCATATTTTAATTGCCAATTGTCAGCGAAAATTTAATTTGTTCATCAATTACTCTTCTATCTAGGGTTTCTTAGTATGAACACCTAGGTTAGCAACTATGTCAGACCCACATTACAATCTAACCCAACTTGCTACACATGTACACTAGTTGGATATCCCCTGTATGTTGTGACAAACCAAAACATGAACCACAAATACAACATAACACAATCACATTCTCATCATAGGCACATTTCCCATATTAATGACAACAACATTGTCTACCAACCAAACAATATAGTAAATACCAAGTACACTGCCACCTACTTCAGGGCAACTTAGGGCATGTTATAATTAAGCAATCTAGATGTGAAATTACCCCTAAAATTTATAACCATTTATTGTTAAACCATACCAAGACAACTAATTTTTGTTGCCCATAAATTTTAGTAATTTCCACCCAGCAAGTCCTCTACAGCAACGACATCCCCTTTATAATCAACATCAAAGTTAGCCCGGGGATTCCTGCGATGGTCCTTGTAGTGCCCAACCTCACTACATCTGGAAGACCTCTTTACTCATTCTCCTTGCGCCTTGATTCCATTCTCTCAAATTGTGGTCCACCTCGCTTATGGATTTATGAGAGTTAAAATCCATCTCCATTTGATGCACATTGTTTATGTAGAGCATGTCATTAGTGTCGAAGCCTTGTAACAAACACGAACATAATCATACACCCACTTTTTTCCCTCTTAATCACCAACATAGCATGCCTACATGGGAATCCATGTATCTACCATCATCGACAACTGCATGCCTTTTAGTGAGGTTAACAACTAAACGTCGATTATTGCTTAGCTGTACACTACCTTTTACCCGGTTGTATAATTGCACATCAATCATTGATTCCGCATCATCAAGTTATCTCTTTAGGTTCTTCTTAATCCCATCACCAAAACTATTTTCCATTGCTACAAGTCTGCCTTCATTTTGTCCCACTTCTTACCAACCTTCTGCATGTCTCCTATTACCAGCTACGAGATCAACATGGGCCTTAATCTCAGCATCTAGTTATTCTAGCTTTCAGTGGGGTTGTTGCTCAACTTTCCTCACATCTTGTTTTGAAACTTTGACTGTGCCCAGTGCTTTGACTCATTTTTCTCCAACATACACGGTGAGATTCTGCTTATACCTCCTAAGTTCATCCATTGCATTGTCATACTCTACCACAGTCGTTGCGTAAGCCACACTTCCTTTAGGAGATCCTTCGATGCATTATGCCTAATGCCGAACTTCGGAGTTGTAGCCAATAAGTTCTTTATCAAATGCCTCACGTAGTATGTGTGGTTCTCCTGCCTAAAAACCTATGGCATAACAAAGAACAACTGGCTTCTATCTTACATGATAATAGGATTCAGCTCGCCCAAGCACTCATGCAACACAATCAAGAACCACAGCCAATCTTCGTTTATCTCTCCTCCCACCACCGTATAAGGGGCATCTGCATCTAAGGCAATAATAGTGAGTATGGTTCCATCTATGGCCCACTCAAATAAGTGCTGTCCACAAATAACATCTTCTTACATCCCAATAGCTATTAAGCATGGCACCAAATCAATAAACTTGCACTTGAACCTACATCAATCCATGTAACGCCCCCAATCTCTAATCATATACTAAGCTTAATTTGATTATTTAACATCACAATTATAGTAGAAGTCTCAATAGCTGAAGGCATTATTGTGATCCTAAGTTAAACAAGGCTATATAAGAACACACAGCTTTAATTGAAGCACTTTCACACACACACAAATCATATTAAGCTGGAAACACACAAGACAACTTCAACTACAAATTTTAATCTCAACATAACTAGAATGCAACTAGATCGAATATCTCCTAACCCTTCATGTTAAGCATGCATACTCATAAGATATCCCAACAGGACCTTCAAGCGCTGTTAAGTCTTCATGTTATACCAAAATCCACTGTGAGCATCTAATTGCGTCAACTGCAAAAGCCATAAGCCATTCTCTACTTCTTACTTCATTCCGCAGGTTACGGACAAGTCAGTCCACTTATTCCTTGCCTCAAGCAGAAAACAAAAGAGTAATTTGAAACATAAGTCGAAGCCCAGTACGTTTATCCCCATACTATAAAATAACACTTAGAATAATATAGTTGGGTGTCCACATTTCAATTCATTTTAGTTCGAAAATAGGAAAGGGAGAGATTATAAATAAAACTATCATTGGTTATTATATGAAAGTGAAATCCAAACTGATGAGCAAAGCTTATATGTGTACTGTGATCATTGAATACGTGCACACATTCCAGGCCAGTTAGGAAGCTTGACCTAAGGCCGCACGAGTACACTGAAGGGTGTAAGCCCTAACAATTGATGATTGGTGGGTCCACTTACATATGTGGCAAACAATGGTCAAAAATGATTCATTAAATATTGTATAACATACAATTTAGATATTTAATATGTGAATTTGTGAAAGGTACAGGTAGTAAACATTCCTGAAATTTTTAAAATCCCTTTCCCTTTTTATAAATTGCTTGTTTATGGCTGGATGATGATAGAAATGACCTCGTTTCTGCTCCACATATATGTTTGGATGGTTAGTTGGGTTTCAAATAATTATCTAACAATTGCAATCTTAGAAAATAATTCACAGTTCTACTTGACACCGTTTCCTCAAGTATCAAAGCGTAAGGATTATTAGCTTAACCGTACAAATCTATTTTGGTTTCGTAGTTATATCACGTCTTCTTTTTATTATTGCTATTATTTCTATGGCTAATATGATTATTATTAAAGGTGATATTATCATTAGAATTTGTGATTAATCCATAGAGAGGATTGAAGTAGCTGAGCTCGATTTGCGGTTTTAATTTCTTTTCGATGACAAGTACAAGCTCCCGAGCTCATATTAGAAGGGTTTTCGCCATTTTTAACCTCAACTGAAACTTAATTTCCACTAATTTAGCCTGATTTACACGAGTTGTGTCATCGCACTCCCTGTAAGCGTGGATCATTCTTTCTTCACCTTTGGGACCATATTAGCGCTTAATTGATCATTAGTACTAATCTTAGCTAATTTATGCACCCAAATGAATATAATACAACCTTTAGTCATTTCTCCATGCATCATCAACATTTATATTCATCCTTTTGAGCCACAAAATTACTTAGTTCGTCCTTGACACCATTTCTAATCGATTGATCTTTATTAACTAAATGGACTAAGAGGTTCAACATCTACAATTAACTTAATCATCTTACCCTACCATCCAAATTTACATACTTAATTTCCTCCCAATTCCTCAATAAATTCTAAAATTCCTATAAGAATATTCTTATTTCAAAATTTTTCAAAAGTCACATTTGCCTCCTTCATCTTCTTCGTCAACTTCAAGCTACACAATGCTCTTAGTCTCTATCATTTGTGAAATTCTTCATTGAATACCATTCCATCCTCCTAAGTTAAAGCACAAATTCATATTAATCTAATTAATTTCCAAAACCCGTAAAATTAACTATTTCCCTGTTTCTGCCATCTTCAACCTCATGGTACCCAACTCCATTTCATGACAACAACACATAACCTGCGCACATACCCCGCTAATTTGATTCAATTACAGCTAAATTTTCTCAAACTACACAAAATCAAATGGAAAACACAAAACCTCACTTCCACCTTACTTCCAACCTTCGAATCCCCTAATTCCACCATAACACCCATAAACCCCCAAATAACTCTAATCCTCAAGCTCATCATTAAAACTCCAAATAACCATAAATTAGCATCTATCTAATCAAAACAATACATTTACTAACAAAATTTACAACAAAATAGTGAAAGTGATTCAAAGAGGGTTTGAAACTTCACTTTCTCAATACCAAGTATGGCAAGCAAGGAGTGGGAGGATTTGGTGGATAGTTGGGCAGCTACAACAATTGTTAACGGCAGCAGGGCGACGGTTGGCTGGACTGACACTGAACATAGGGGGCAGGGGTGTTGGGTACGTGGAGAGCAAGGAGCGAAGTGGCATTTGAGCATGTAAAATAAAGGGTTGTGCGTAGTTTTTCTTTGCTTAAATTTGATTTAAATCTTGCTTATTCTAGAAATTTCTTGTTTATTATTCTCTTTTCTTTTTTTCTCTTTGTTGAAAAAGAAAACCTTTACCTTTTTAACTTAACTTGCAAATACTTGAAAAAATTGGGCTAATATTTAGGTTACTATTAGTATTTTCATGGTTGATTTAGACAAATTATAAACTTTACCCACATTGATTTATTTGATCCTTGTGTTTATTTTGACTTTGCTCATTGTCGTTACTTTCATTTGTTCATGCATTTATTTATAACTTCTGAATGATTTACTACAGTGCACGATTAAATTTGCTTTCAAGACTATTTCGTTGTCTCAATCTGTAATTGCATAAATTATACGAATGTTGAATTGAAATGCGGCGTTCAACTTAATTTATTTTAAATGGAAATTAACCAAAATAATTGGCATGGTTTAGGTTTGGGTTATTACAGTCTTTCCCTTTTAAAATAAGTTTCATCCTCGAAACTTGCAAATTTGGAAGAAATCTTATATCTATGTCAGACAAGCATGAGCACTCATTTATCACATCCTTTTCTGTCCTCGAAACTGCATAATGGCGTGGTTTGAGTTTGTAGCATACTTTCTGAGCTGTGAGATATGAAAATCACTCTATATATGCTCGATTTCTGCTGGTAAAACAAATCTATATGCCATCAGGTTTAACCTTTCAATGATTTCCTAGGGCCCAATGTACCTAGGCTCAGTTTTCCCCTAGCACTAAACTTGCTAGGGTCCTTGATTGGAAGTATTTAAAGATTACCTTATCTCTCACTTAAAACTATAATGGTCTCTTCTTTTTATTAGCATGACTCTTTTTATTGGCAATTTTTTTAACATGTTAAACTGTATTTAATTTTTATTAGTTGAACCAATGAATGAAGATAGAATAGAGAGTAGAATTCACTTAAAAAGAAATACAATATGAAGGGTTAACATTTGAAAAAATTCAACACGAAAAAATACAATGGTTCGACATTTTAAAAAAATACAATGCAAAAGATCGACCAAGAAAACATGACAACTACAATTGCAATCCTTGTCGAGCCATTTGTCGGTTCCATATTTCTTGAACCAAGTCTGATTGGAGACGTGCATGTAGTTCTGGGTCATGCACTTATGCTACTCTGTGAAGGTAGGTTGCATTACGTGGATGATGGTCCCATTGGACATTTGGTTGTGGGGTGTTGCCCTCCACATCATCATGGTCATCAGCAAGGTCATACGAGTCACGTTCATCCTCGACAATCATGTTGTAGAATATAACACATGCCTTCATTGTCAAACTCAATTTAGCCTTGTCCATGTTTTGAGCAGCGCTACGGATGATGAAGTGCGCTTGTAGAACCCCAAATATTCTCTCCATGTCCTTCCTAACAGACTCTTGATGTTCGGCAAATAATCTTGCCTTAGGTCCTTAAGGAGGGGGACAGTTTGGCGAAGGTTGCTTATCTTGGGTAAATGCCATCAGATAAGAAGTACCCAATATTATACTTGTTATATAGAAAAATGCTGTAAATGCATGGTGTAGTTCCAGCTGGTAATCGGTAAGCATGGGTCGTATCCATAGAAAACTTGCTTTCAACTACCATAACTAATCAATCTACTCAATCTAGGAAAATTAAAGTTGTAGGTTTGGATATAGACTAAGAGAATGATAACAATTAAAGAATTAAATAAGAAAACAGAATATTAAAATGCCTATGTTGGGATTAACAGCACAATTATGCTAGCAAATCAATTACTAACCCCTCAAACAAAACCAAACATGCATTATAAATAGATAGATTGCCAATCAAGCCCATCTCCTCCCTCTCTCAAGGGCTGCAGACTAATCCTAAAACTAAAGCCACCTATTTTCATGAGACTAAGTTAAAGGATTACAAGGTCTACAATCTTTAATCCCAATTAGAGCTTCAATTTTTTTTATATTAAAATCCTAATCGTCTACTAAGTCACACTAGGTAAAGGTTTCATCTCTCAACGCTCACCTAAACCCAAACAAAAATGGATGAATGCTCTTTTGAGCAATTCATCGAACATATGGTGTGCATAGTAGAAATCATGAATACAAACATGGGCAAAGTAAGGGTTTTAGGGCTAAATTATGATTTAAATTAACATAATAGGCATTAATCCCAACCTAAGTTGGGGAATTTAGCCTAGAATCATATTGAATACCACAATCACAAAACCTAATTCAACAAACATGGTTCACACCAAAACCTAGAATAACAATGAAGAGTAGACAGAGAATCAAGAAACAAACTTGAATTAATCATATTGGGAACGTAGAACAATCTTCAATGGTAGCCAATTCAAGCCAAAAATAAGTACTGAGGAAATCTCCTAATAAAACCCTAGAAAAGTGCCTAAGAAAAGTGCTCTCAAAGGGGGAAAAAAAGAAGATCTCCCAAAACAGCCCCCTGAAAAAACAATTAACTTGCGAAAAATTAGGGGATGCATGGTCGTGCTAAAATGCACGGCCAGTCGTGCAACTCTGCAAGAACTTTCTGTCTTAGGTGCACGGCTATGCAAAAGTGCACAGCCAGCCTTACAATATTCTGACTTCAATTTCTGACTTACACAGCCATGCTTACATGCCTGGCTTACCATGTAAGTGTTATCCCTTTGAATCCTTAAGCCTTTGACCCTTCCATTCGATTCTCAAACCTTGTTCCTTCTCTAGTATTGCTCCTCATTTATTTTTAAGCCAATAAGCATTGAAATTCTTTCAATTAAGGCCAACGCACCTACAAAAAGGAGATCTGGTCTGAATAAGATAATTATGAGCACAGATGAGGAAATCTTTGCAAAATCTTCCACTAATCTTAGGGAATATATGGAAAAGGTTGGTGGAATTAAAGGGTCTAAATGGTAAAATTAGAGGTTTATCAACCCCCCATACTTATCTCTTGCTTGTCCTCAAGTAAGACTAGCTCTTGAAAGACCAAATAGGGAGATAAACCTCTAGCCATACTCCTCCTCATGCAAAAAATGACAAGTAAACAAATCAAGTTAAATCATGCATTAGAGGTGGCCAACCTAAGGTGTGAAAAACATTCTTGATAAAACACATATACTACTATCCATAAATCACCCTACCCAGATGCAACACATCAAACACCTTAATATTAAAGCACATAGTAGGACAAGACCTTCCTCAATAAATGGTGAGTAAGTAAGACCAGTAAGACCTCACTTTGGGACAAAGTGGGACACTCCTCTCAATGTGTTTGGTACATAACAAGGATGTGCTCAATACTCCATCCAATCAGGCAAAGTACTGTACGCTTAGTAGGGTTCTCAATTCTCCACTACTTGATATAAAATACAATATGTCAATGAGAACTTGCAAAGAGGATGTAATGGGGATAAGGTTAAGTTGAGAAGTGAAATAATTTAGGAGAAGTGGAGCTACAAGTCAAAAGACTAGGGAGCAAAAATACTTCCACAACCAATGCAAAGATAACATCTTCACACCATAATTGTAAATTGAGCAACAAAACCCACAAAAACCTCAAGAGAGGAATCAAACAAGCTTATTGCAATAATCCCATGCTAACCAATTTATTCACAACTTCACCATTTCTTTTCTTTTCTTTTCTTTTCTTTTTCTCTTTTCTTTTTCTCCTTTTTTCCCTCTTTATTTCCTTTATTTCCTCTTTATTATTTGTTTCTTTTCTTTGAGAAGCAAAAATAGATACATGTGGATAGCATTAGAAACACAAAATCAATTCGCAATTCCTCCAAAAAAAAAAAAAAAACCACCGATATGGTACCTAAGGTGGATCAACTTCCCAAGCACACCTAACTAAAATATAGAAGTGTTCCTCTACTAGATCTTGATAAGGGCATAGAGAGTTTGCATAGGCCAAGTACGTAGTGGATGGGATGCAATATCAAAAACAAGAAGGAGGCACAAAGGGCTAGCAAAAGGTGTAGTACACCTTAATGGGTAGCCTTTTTGGCTTATGTGGCTATATGAAAGAAAGACTGCCTTAACCATATCAACATATGCAAATGCTAAATGCGACTTCAAAGAGAATAAGACCAAGTTCTAGAGATGCATCATGGAGGAGTCACACATAAAAGAAAGTATGAGACTATATATAATGAATAGTCATTAGGCTCAAAGGTCTCACAGGTAAACCTATCACAGTCAAGCAACTTACTGCAAGGTATGTGCAACTTATCAAAGTCAATCAACTCAGACCACATGAGTCTCAAGGGCAATTTGCATGCAACATAAGGCAGAGGAACTGCAGATGGCAATGTCAAACACAATTTCACAAAACTCACACCAAGACAGGCCACACTTCAACAGACAATCAACATGAGCGATCAATCACCACCCCTTATATTCTTGTTATAAGAGGGGTTTTTACAAACTTTTATTTATTTTTTTAGAAGCAATAAAACTAACTAAGAAAGCAATAAAACATATAAAGGATAATGAAGAGAAGGCTAGGAAGTAGTACCTGGAAAACTTACGAATGCCCAACTCGATCGCTTCTCCTTTTGTGATGCGAAATCTATCTTATATGCTCCAGGCTACATGCTCTAGTGAACAAGAATGCAAAAACAACCTAATGAAACTATATGAAGTCCTATCTATATGATGGGAATGCAAGTGATGTCAATCGATCCAACCCTGGGATCCATAATTTCACCCCAACAGCTACAAACTCATCCCCCGTGTTTGAGACTTTCATTGACCTCAATGAAAATGGCATATAAAAAGAACAAGGGAAGGGAAAAACTCATAGTGTAAAGGGGAAAAGTAGGGGGATGAAGGGGGAAGAAATGACATACCCTCTTTTTTTCTTTTTTTACCTCTCTTTTTTTTTTTTAAGCAAATGCCTTGGGTTGTCTCCCAAGAAGCACTTGTTTTAGGTCCCGAGCTTGACCCTTACCTCAGGCAAAAGATGTTGCCAAGATGGAGGGAGGTGAAGTAGCAGAAGTAGTGGATGGTGATGCATCCAACACCTCCTTAGGGCGAAAAGTAGTCCATCTCAAACTAGCAGTGATTAGTGGAGGTAGATAAGATAAGACTATCGATCTCATATGAGGTCCTTTCCATCCCCATCAGTCACCTCGACTCCAGAGATAGTTACAGCAGGGACGGAGAGAATGGGGGCTGTAGGATGTGGGTGAACACTAGGAATTAAAGATGGTGTGGGTGATAGGAAACAGAAATTGACCATTTCCCCACACAACTGGAATGACATGGTGCCCGCCTACACATCGATCATAGCTCCCGCAGTAGCAAGGAATGAACTCTCCAGGATAAGGGGCACTTGAAAGTTCTCATCCATGTCGAGAACGAAGAAGTCACAGGGGATGATGAACTTACCCACCTGAACTGAAACATCCTCCAGAATATCTATAGGCTACTGGGTGGAGTAATCTGCTAGCTAAATAGATACAGTGTTGGGTGTCACGTCTAACAATTTCAGCTTCTTACAGAGAGAGAGGCATTAGGCTCACATTTACTCCCAAACCACATAGGGCTCTCTCAATCTACATATCCCCAATGCAGGATGGCATCAAGAAGCTACCAGGATCCTGCAGCTTTGATGGTGATCGTCTCTTTAAAATTACACTACAGGCTTCGCCAATGAGAGCCACTGAAGCTTCCCCAGGCTCTCCTTTCTTGGAAAGAAGATCTCTCAAAAATTTCAGATAGATGAGTGCTTCCTTAAGAGCCTCCAAGAAAAGAACACTAACATATATCCTCCTCAGAATATCCAAGAATCAGAAACTGAAACTATCTCCTGGAGAACCATCAAGGGGCTCTCCTTTAACCCCTCTCCCATTGCAGAAATGGCATTGATATGACCCTTGGGATTGGTCTCAGGCTGACCTAGAAGATGCCCTTGAGGCCAAGATAGATGACTGACCTGCTGAGCTATCTGGGCGATCTAGGTATCCATCACCTTCTGATGCGAGATCATAGCATCAAACTTGGAGGTTAGTGGATTGATTGACTCACCAAAAGCTTCATTTGTCTTAGTTTGGATCACTATGAAACGCTCTATGAGACTCTCTAAGTTGGACTTGGGTTGAGGAGGTCAGTGGGGTGGGTTGCAGGAAGCTCTATATTGGAAACCGAGTGGCTGCATAGAACTCTAGGGATAAGGGTTGGGGTTTTTGTAGAGAGGATTAGGAGACTCTTCCAACCTTGATTGTAAGTAGTGGATTGGGAATTATTCTGTGATGGGATGTTAAAGCTTTAGCATGCTCAATGGTAGAGGGAGCCATGTAGCACTCGACAGATGTGTGTCCCTACACACCACATGTCTCACAAAAATCATAAACTCCCATAGGTGACCCCAAAGAACTACCCGAAATGGGAGGAGTACCCACTATGTCAAGTTGTTGTGCCTAGGCATCCACCCTATTGGCCAGAAGTGTCACAGCATCGTCCTCATACCTGCCACCGCTCCTCTTTGGGGTGCTCTCTCACTCGACCAGTGGCAACCGTTAGAAGTCATCTCTTACAACAAAGCCTTTGCCGCTTCTATGAACTTCCCCATGAGAGTGCCTTCCGCTGTAGCATCTATTGATATCTTCACTGACTGCTCTAGCCCATTGTAGAATGTTTGGACTAAGAGCTAGTTAGGAACACCATGATGGGGGCACTTGAATGATTCCCAGTGCATACAGTTAATGCTTCCTAACATACCAAGGAAATCAAGGGCTTCTGCCACTTGCAATAGATGATTAACATCAGTTTGGGTTGGTTTTCTTAAGTACTCCTCCCCAAACACTTGAATGATTCCGGCAGTAAAATTTTTCATGCACACCATAATCGTGCATTCACTAATCTTCAAGTGCTCATTAGCACAATCTGCTAATATACCATAAGCCAACATTCACATGGTTGTGATGCACTTTGTGAGCGATGACAACCCACGCCTACCAAGACCATCGTACCTCAACTAAGTACTCAAAATGACTACTGAGGGTGCCAACTATGTGAAGGACCAAGTGTTTTTGCATCCGAAATCTATGCCGAAAATGGGTTTCATTATGGATTGAGTCTTCCATAAAGTAGTCTTTGTAGAAGCGATCATGTGCTTCTTAGCGATCTCTCCTTATAAATCTTTTTTTCTTCCTTGGCCTTCGCGATGATGATAAAGCTCTCTTCTCTTGTCTAACTTCTCTAATCTTCATAGCTAACTCTAATGCATTCACGCTAGTTTCATTATTGAGTATAGTCTCCATCATCAGTGACTCATCACTAGAAGATTCTAGAATGAAGCTCAAGCCATCTGTTGATGATGACGAAAATCAGGAAGATGGATCACTCATTGCATAATACATGTGCCAATAATTAAGTTACAAATGTAAGTAAAATTTAGAATTATATATAAAAACACTTCTTAAAAAATGTAAACTTAATTATATAGTGACGTTCAACCCATGAAATTTAAAATAAATATTTAATTGCACAACTAGAAGAGGTCCCATTACAACCAAACATTTGTTAAATGGAAAAAAAAAAAAACATAAGCATACCATAGAAAACATATTCTTTAAACTACAACATGAATTTCAATCTAAAGAAGTGCCAAAATCAGATGAGGATGATATTTAGCGGTATCGGCTCCTAATTTGATCTTGAATAGGACCATTTCCAGCCTGATCCTTAGCATACATCTCAGCAATGTTCATTTTCAAAATCCTGTCCTCGTACTTTATCTCCTTACGGCGTTGACGTCGATTTCTTAGTTCAACAACTTTTAGAGTTGCATCGCCATCTTCTCTTATGCTAGGACATATCTTTCAATCATGTGTTGTTCTTTACATGTCCCTAAAATTGATAATTCTCTAGTCACTACATCCAAACCAGATCCTATACTTTCTCCTTCACTTTTCCCTTAGCAGATTTCCTTCCAATAGGATAGATAACTCACCAACTTCTTCAATTGATGTATCTTCACTGGCTGGGGTTGCCAGGGTGCTGGGGGTGCTTGGGTTGCTGGGTGTGCCACTCTTAGAGTATACCTTCACCTCATTTATTCTTAGCCATTTAGAAGATGCTTTTAACGATTGATTAGAGAAGGTCTCTCATTTAGGTTGCCCTTCAATAGTACCTTCCAATGCATGAGGTCAAAGGGTTTGCCCACCATACGGACATACAAATCTTGGGCATTCTGCATAACGTTTTTCTCATTCTCCGCACTTGGCTTCTTCTAGTACACCTAAGCCACACAAGTGCACTACTTGGATACAAGTGGAGCTGCCCGATTCCAACGGGCATTGAGAACCTTTCTCATTCTCTTTGTGGCTCCATTAGGAGCGTGCTAGCTGTAGGTGTAGGCAAACTTAGTCCAAAATCCCATTTTCTTTTGATCCACTTTGGTGAGGGGCTTTGTGCTTACATTTATCCACGACTTCACCAAGTGGTAGCCCTCTTCAAATGTCCACTTAGGAGGCAGGATGCCACCATCGTTTCTTGTGGGGTCATTAGTGGGTGGAGGTTGAGGTCGAGGAGTTGATGAAGCCATACGAGGAGGTTTTAGTGGGTGATACAAAGGGGGCATTGACCCGTAGCTAAGATTTGGGACTTGGGGGGAATTTATGGCTTTGGGGTGGGGTATTTTGTGGTGGTGGGTAATGGTGGGAATAAAGTGGGGGGTATGTGGTGGGTATTGTTGCGAAGAATGTGGGGGTGTTGTGGTGGTGGGTAATGTTGCCAATTTGGGGGTGTAGGGATTCGGCCTATTCCCATATTTGTAACGTTCATATAAACTTGAACTTAAATACAAATTCCAACTTGTTTTCATATTAAACATGGAAATGAGCGAACATGTTGTAATCATGGAATTAACGAATCTGCACTACAATTTTTTTTTTTCATTCTAACAATTTCATATATTATAAACATAAGCTTCTAACATCTTTTCTTAATTAAGCATATAAATTTACAATTAAACATGTAAACAAATTATAAATATAAACTTCTTACATTTTTTTCAATTAATCACATGCACAAATTACATTAACTTCTACAACACATATACATATAAATTGAACATATAAACATGTTATTTAGCATATAAACATGGTATTTGGCATATAAACATGTTATGTGGCTAGAAACATATTATTTATAAATTTTCAAATTTAGAAACACGTAAAGGAGTTAGTTCAAATTTAAATTAACATATGTAGTTTCTAATGTTAATTAAATTTTAAAACATATTTAGTGTCTACATTTTTAATTAGCATGTAATCTAACATTTAACACAATTAGTTCAAATTTTAACTCTAACAAAAATTTCTAACATAAAACCAACATATAATTTAAAATTTTAACATAATAACATATAACCAAGATCTCAATTTGACTTTCTAACATGTAACCAGCATCTCAATTTGACTTTCTAACATGTAATCTTAAATTCTAAAATAATTTTTTTAAAATTATAGCATATTAACGCATAACCAACATCTCAATTTAACATTGAACATAATTAGTTCAAGTTTAGATCATCACATATTTACTTGCACTTTTTAAACTAACATGCCATGTATAACCAACACTTCAATTCCAACACAATTTTAAAATAACTTACAGAATACTTCACTTCACTTCTACCTTGAGTTTTCAAATAAAGCTCTCAAACTATCTAAAATATACAATTCATATTCTAAAATAAAATAGATACACATACATACATAATTAAATTAAGTAATTAAAATTCAAAAATTTACATAGCAAAATTCTTCAATTTCCTTCACTTCAGTTCACTTTCCACAATCTTTTTCACAACTTAGAATTTTTTAGAGGAGATGATTTGAATTTAGGTAGTGATGAATTACAAAATAGTGGGAGCATTTATAGAAAAAGTTTCAGCAAAAAAATAAAATAAATACAAATATAGTTGTTGGGCCAACGGCTATATTTGCAACGACACAATTTCTCTCCCAAGGCCAGAAATCAAGGATGGTCCAATGGCTACTTTAAAATTTTCCTTTTTTTAGCTACGAATGAAACACATCATAGAGCCCAACAAAACGCATTGTCTAACAGCAAAAAACGACCAAAAAAAATCCACATAGGGCAAACCGTGTACGCGGTCTCCCATGCGTGTCAGGCGTTATCCCACGCAGGCTGCAACTAGGATGAGTGGCACACACCCCCCGGGATGCGGGTCATTGGTTGCAAAAGTTCTAATATCAATACGTAAATTTCTCTAATTGGATAGTCACCTTTATTAATGACATTTACAATTTTATCAGATTACTTTTCTTTGTAAGAATATGTATGTTAGTTATTATTTTGCATGGTCATTAACTCTTGCTTACCTGGGATTCCACTTGGCAGTCCTATATGCCACTCATATGACCTCTACCCAATTTTCACTATAAACATATGACAGTTCAGCTCACAGTATGCGAAATTCAAAGGAAATTAGATTTTAATCTCATCTTTCACCCAAACTTCATGTAAAATTTCTTTAAAATATCATAAAATTATTTTTTATTTAAATTTTTACCTTAAAGATAGTAGCAAAATACACACTTAGGCAAAACTTAATAATGCCAAAAATTAATTCATCGAATAAACGGATAACCAAAGACAAAAAATAAAATAAAATACAAAATCAACCTATGTTACGTACAAACTAAATTAAAATGTGTGCCTAAAAAACATCCAGCATCATACATTGTGTTATTTTTCTTCTTTTAACAGTTGTTTAATAATCGTGCTAATCATTTATCAGTAAGTTTAATGTTTATATATAATAAATCAGACAAATGTATAAAATACCTATTATATGTGAAACTTTAAACAAAAAGCATTACGCATCAAGTCAACATATTAGCAGTAACCATGTTTTTAATTGTAAAGGAAATCTCATACTTGTTGAACAAAAGGAAAAAAGGAAATTTGTCATAGTATTTTCCTTAAGTGTCAGGAATCAAAACATATAACGAATTGGAGAGTTGGTAGGGGTGACATCCATGTCCTCGAGATCAACAGGTGAGAACCGTGTGTCCCGATTATCAAAGCTTAACATATTTCCCCGAAGCTGCTTTCCTCGACCAGGAATGAATTCATCATTAGACTCTGGAACATCATCTAGCCTGCGGTTAAGATCGCCACCTTGGTTCATTAAGTTGGAGAAATCACTGTAGCAATTGTGTTGGTCATTCATCAGATAGTTCCAAGTAGATGTTTGCGTACTGAGCAGCAAGTGCCCAGGAAGCAAACAGGGTGCTGCCTCCTAACTATTGTCCTGTTCTTTGCAGTCCATTTAGGGCGGCTACAGAGAGAAAGGGAAAGCACAGGTTATTCCATTGCAAAACTTGCTTGTCATGCATGTCAATAAAGCCAGGAAGGTAGAATGACTGGGAGCAAAGATCAGGAATTAAAAAAAGTAGATCAATGTCACAATTGAATCCACAGATGAATGTAGGGGAATGCTTAACCTCCCAAGAAATGGTTCCACTAGAATCTGACCCACTTTCCCATTAAGATGTGGCGCTCAAAATCCTACGTATGCATCTAGGAGGGAACTGCATGGATTCAAAATGTGGCCGAATTGCGACGAAGTGGCTGCGTTGGAAAGGTTTTGTAGTTGCGCGAACCACGTTTTCATGCCGCGATAGCTATGATATGGAATGCGATTGCCATAATAGAGCAATTTTGCCGTACCGCTACCGAAATCGAAATCGCAACCGAAACTGTATTTTGAATCCTTGGAGGGAAGAGCTTTAATCCAGGGGATGTGCATCCCCAAAGAAAACAAAAAAAATGTTGGTGTAAAATTCGGTTTGATGGAAACGTATCTCAGTTTGTCATAGACAAACTCAGTGTTAAGTTAATCGAGGCTTCTAGGCAGGTACAATTACTCTTTTCCTAAAGACTCTATTCGCCCCCACGTGCAACAGGGCTACCTGAATAGGTCTTTAAGATACAAAGAAGCTTCCCCTATCTGCGTGTTACACTCACGAAGATAGGTTCCTAAGTGTCGAAGACATGACAGAAATTCTAGAGATTACGGTGATAGTATAACTCTCTTGATCATGTCCATCGAGGCATTACCATTCATATACTACAATGCCACATATTTATAGAGATATTCACACCTCTTCATGAAAAGATAACATCCTTTCACAACACAACTTTTTCATTAAAAGGCACCCTTTCATTTAAAAGCTATAAGTTAGTTAATCATCTGAACTAACTTGTCCCTCTTCGTAGATAATTAATCAAATTAATTATTTATCAAAAGGTGCATTGCAATAATTAATTATCAAGATAATTAATTATTATTTAGGCATAACTCAAAATTATATTTCCATAACCATTTTTATGGAAATAATTATCTATGAAATCTCCGTCTAATGGAAATTACTCTAACTATCCCCCACCATTTCCATAACAAATGGTTTCTCGAATTTTCGAAGGTCTCGTGCATAAATAGAGGTGTCTTGAGATTGAAACCCCATCTTAGTGGCATGTTCGTCAAATAATTAGGATAACATGGTAGGCTATGCTTTGAACCAGTTATCCTCTCTGATCACTTGCATCTAAGCCACACACAAGACTTCCGTCCGAGATCACTTAGTAACTTGACACTATTGACGGTCATGTGTCCTGTATCCATTTGGTAAGTGCTCTAGAGCCAAGCACAAGCTCGACAGAAGCAGCCAAACTTCACACTTTCTAGATAAACATCATCAATACCCCCATGAAGTATTAATGAAATCATTTGAGTATAAGAAACAAGTCACACCATCGATAAGTATAAACAACCTAATCAAATTATTTTCTATACCGACTCAAATGTTCTACATTGAGCTTTATTAAGAGCAATAGCTCACCTTCCATTTAAAAATATGGGCTATTTAGCACTCTGCTTGGATGGTAATTGTAATAATGAGTGCTAACAAATCACAAAAATGATGTACTTTGACTCATTGAACTTAAGACTCAATGTTCCACGAGAGTTAAGTTAACGTTCTACTATGAGTGACTTAGCGTGGGCTTTGCACCATCCATTCTAAAGTCATTAGATGCATTCTATGACTTTGATAACAATAACTTTGCTAACGTCTCATGACTTGAAGTTATTATATTGAACACACGTGTGTATTTTTTTGTCCATCCGAATTCATTGCCCTTATAAGTCTTAATAATGGGCCCACAAGACTTGCAAAGTCAACCATCTATTAAACCGAAGTCCAACTATAAAACTTGGATATCTCAACCTCTAAACAAGGTTTATACATGAAAATATTTTCATATTTTCATTCAAGTCCAACTCGAAAGTATAATCATAATTTCAATTAACGGATTTAAAAGCGTATTTCATCACCATATGAATATAGTATACCCCCACCATTTACTCTAAGGTAGAGTAAATAACTATAGGATCATCATATGTATGTTCATGGATTAATGTAAATATGTACCCATTTACATTACATCCATATGCATTCAATTCTTTTGACCATACTAAGAATCATGTGGTCATAAACAAGTCCATAAGTTAAATTTATATCCATAGACTTCAAATTAATCATACTAAAATATTATCACAAGTCCTCATGGACTTCTTGTAATCAATTTGTCACCAACTTCTTGTATTGCCACCATTGGATAAATTCATCCATCAAGACAAAGTCAAAAATAAAGTTGAATGCATTTACGGTTATTTCGGGATAATTTTCATATTATAGCCATCAAGTCCAAATAAACCACTTATCTTCATGGACTTCACAATTTATTCACTACATAAACACATAGCTATAATACATTATTTTTATATCTAATCAAAATTTTCCCATACTATAACCGGTATAAATATATACGATTATAGATTTCTTTAGATCTCATAATCAAAATGATACACACAATAGCCTCAAGACTATTACCGTACTTTATTGTACAACAAATCAACATAATTTGATTACATCAAGAGAAAACTAGTATAAGAAAACACACCATAGTTATTTCATCCCTTTTACAATCATGTCTCTGTCTCCATCAAACCCTCAATTGACTATAAATAATCGGCTTCTTTGTATTAGACGAATTAGAGTTTTTAGATTGTTGGTGTAAAATTCGATTTGATGGAAACGTATCTTAGTTTGTCATAGACAAACTCAGTGTCAAATTAATCAAGGCTTCCAGGCAGGTACAATTACTCTTTCTTTAAAGGCTCTATTCACCCCCACGTGCAACAGGGCTACCTGAATAGGTCTTTGGGATGCAAAGAAGCTTTCCCTATCTGTGTGTTGCACTCAGGAAGATAGGTCCCTAAATGTCGAAGACATGACAGAAATTCTAGGGATTATGGTGATAGTATAACTCTCTTGATCATGCCCATCAAGACATTACCATTCATATGCCACCATACCACATATTTATAGATATTCACACCTCTTCATGAAAGGATAGCATCCTTTCACAAATACCATTTCAAAAGGGGCATATATCTTCATAAACACGCTTTTTTCATTAAAATGCACGCTTTCATAAAAAGGTATAAGTTAGTTAATCATCTAAACTAACTTGTACCTCTTTATAGATAATTAATCAAATTAATTATTTATCAAAAGGTGCATTGCAATAATTAATTCTCAGGATAATTAATTGTTATTTAGGCATAACTCAAAAATATATTTCCACAACCATTTTTATGGAAATAATTATCTTATGAAATTTCCATCTGATGGAAATTACTCCAACAAAAACCACACTTGCAAAAAAAAAAAAAAACCACACAAAAAAGAAAAAACGATAGGAATCATGGAGAGGACCTCATCTACCCCCTACCCACCTCCAGTATGACACCGAACTAGGGGGATTTTCCTCACACACCTTGCCAGAGAGTAAACAGCGGTACAGCCATACTTTGTCAGGAAATGACAAATCTTAAGCGAAACAGTAGCAATTGAGGAGTTTGATAAGCCCCATAACTTTGGGTTTCTGGGGAAATAATAAGAATTATAAGCCTGGGGTCAAATTGGAGAGCATGATCGATGAACTTGTTTGCTAATGCTCCTTTGACTCCAAATGGCGGATTCGACCTCATGATCTGTAGAAAAACAATTAAGGCAACAAGTTGAATTGACAAATCAATATCTATCCTGACAATGGTGATGGCTCAAACATGAGATACTTACTAGTTGAGGGCCTCGAAGTAGTTCTCCAGGGGTAACTGTAAACCAATCCCTTTGCTCAAAGGTGGAAATCATTCTGCAGAATTTCAGATGAAACAGTAGAGCCTCTGTAGCAGAAGAAATAGTTGACTATGAGGTACAGCACTGAAGCAAACTCTTTCTCAAAGTTGAACATGCTGCAGAAAGCTAGAACTTAGATGACAACAGTAACCCATTTTTCGGACTACTGCATGTAAAGCTAAATCAATTTTTCATCATATAACACCACCCACTGTGTCTCACTAACCGCAGGGTCTATAGAAGTGAAAATGTACTTCCTCTTACCCCCAAAAAGCATTTGGAGATTTGTCTGAAAGACTAATGGCTAAGATTCTGATACAAAATGACAGAAATAGTATTGGTTTACAGAGGCATACACTCAGCTAATGTTAAAATCAAATGTTATAGTTAAAGGGCCTGAGGAATGCTCCAACTTAATAAGGTGAAGAGGAATGAAGCCGTTCTGGGAGCTCCTTGGGGATTAAGACTAAATAAAGAAGAGATTTGAGTTAGAAAGATCTAAGTCCAAACGTCAATTGATAAAATAATTCAATGTGCATCAAGGTACAGCAACGGAGACCTGAAGAGAGATGGAGAGAAGAGAGACAGAGGGAGATTCACACTGAATTCCAAGCTAATTCTTCAACCAAGCAGCTTTCCCTTTTTCAAAGCCTTACAGTTGAGGAGAAACAATCCAAGTCGTATGGTGTCGGTTGAAACTCCGTTGAACTTCAAAGTATCACACACTTCTAAAAAGACCAAGAGGTGGAGATTCGCATTGTCTATTGGGGTGCCTCTAAATTGGGCATGTTGCACCATGGATATGAGAGCCGGTTTGAGCTCACAACTATGAGCTTCCAAGCATTGGCCCTCCAATGCTTGAAGTGATGCCGTGAACACCCAGGGTAATGAATTCTCGAATCGTCCTTCGTTGATCTCCTCCACCTCCTGCCATTTTTGGAGAGGTGTCTCGAGCCTTAAGCTTTTCCTCCTCTAAACCTGAGTTTCTTTCGCCCCGAACAAAAAGTCCTTTCTATTTCTAGATCAAATTCGAAAGGGAAGGGACTTTGCATAAAAAGGCGAAAATCCTGCAAGCACCACCACAACCACTACCAAAGAAAATCAAAATAACAAAGAAAAAGAAAACGCTTAGTCAATCTATAAAGGACTAACTCAATATTTGCCAAGTTGGTTCCCAGCAACGACGCCAAAAATATCATACACTGCAAGTGCATGGGTGTTATAGTTTAGCTCAAATATCGTTCCCACAGAGATCAATGCAATCTATTGAGTTTTATCCTTCTAAAATGCTAAATAAATTAAGTGTTAAGTTGGGATATTTTTTCTAAAACTAGTCTATCGTTAGATGAATGCTAAACGCTGAGGGATTTGTCTCACGAACAACGAATTAGATCCAATAAATTATGTAAGTGCTTTATTCTTATTTGGATGAATCAAACAATCATACATAATTCAATTCTTTCTTTCAAAATAAACTGAATTATTTAGACTAATCCATCGCCGTTCTTTCAAAGGTTCTTGAATTAGTCCAAGTTAGAGGTATAACTATGTCAAGTCTAATCTTGTCAATCTAATAGCGAACTTCACCTTTTAGTACTTCACCCAACTATTTAATGATTTGCATGCAAATTTGGCATAACTTACTCACAATATTCACAGCACAAGGTAGATTGAAACATGCCAAATAGATAAAGCACAATTTTGATAAAATTACAAATCTAATTTAATTGTTTGGCTAACAAATCCCTGGACTAGAGGAAAACTACTCACACATGATTATTAAACTAACAAAAGAGATTAAACTAAACACCAAAACAACCTAGAACATTTCTAATGGAGTTCAGAGAGTAAAGGAAGAGAAGATTCTTAGCAACAATGGAGTTCTTTGTTGATTCTTCAATCTTCAAGCCTCCAACTTGCAAATTGCCTCCCTTCAATCTTGTTCGTGCTCCAAAAATGATAGAAACACTAAAGTATTTGAGAGATTTTTGAGAGAGAATAGTTAGGTCTCTCTTCTCTACAGACGAGCATGCCTAGATATAGCAGCCACTAGGCATTCTCAACCACAAAATCGAGAAAGATGAATAGTTGCAGCTGTTATAGGCCTGCCACGAACAGTCCGTGAAGGCCTCTGTCTGGGTTATTTCTTGTTCTTCTTTCTCTCCACGGGCATAGTGGTTGGGGGGCATCCGTGGTGAGTCAAGAACACAACATTTGAGGGTCAACAAAATTTCTAAGATTGTAATGCTATTTTATGAATTAAGTTAAATTAAAATATAGTCTACCTAACTTCTAAAATTAGCCCAAAGAAAGAAATTGGATGTCTCATATGTTAGAGAATTTTGAAAGAAAAAAAATTGAATAGTATATCATTACTATTATGATATGAAACCGAAAAGAATTTAAAATAATTTTAATGAAAAAAAGAAAGGAAACAATAATTATGTTGTTATGAAATTGTTAACCTACTTCAAACTAACATATTTTTATTTTCTATTTATACTAATATAATTAAAATAAATATTAAATAATATCCTTGCATTGCAGGGGTATAACACACACACACACACACACACACACACACACACACACACACACACACACACATATATATATATACACACACACCATATGTACATATATATAAATGTTGTGTGGGTGTGGTGTGTGTGGGTGTGTGTCTATATATATATATATATATATATATATATAGATATATATATATATATATATATATATATATATATATATATCTGTGTGCATGTGTATATATATCTGTATATGATATGTATATGTATGTATGTATATGTATATGTATATGTATGTATATGTATATATATATATATTATATATATATATATATATATATATATATATATAATATATATATATATATTAGGGCTGTCAAACAGGTTAGATTGGGTTGAATTCGTATTTATGGCGAACTTAAATGGGTTGAGAAATCCTCGACCTGAACCTAATCCGTTTATTAAACGGGTTGAAAATCTTGACCTGTACCCATTTATTTTTTAAACGGGTTGACCTAAAATTTACTTATTAACTCGTTTAATATAAACCAGTCACGTTTAGGTTATTCGGTTACCTGTTTACCCGCTTTATATTTTGGCTAAAATATAATTACCGAGCATTATAAATCAATTTTTTGATTTTAATATAGCATCATAATGCAACCATTATGTATAATTCACAAGAATCACAATCACAAAACAAACATCAACTTTATTAAACCCCATATTTCACAATTTCCCCCAAGAAGTACATGTCTTCAACCTGAACCTAACCCAATTAATTAAACGGGTTAAATGTGTCAACCCATTTAATTAAACGGGTTGAAAATCTTTGTCGTAACCCACATAATTTCGTGTTCAGTTCGGGTTGGTAATCGTATCGGGCTGATTTACTTCATCGTTATCAGCAAACCAATTTGCATCATAAAACTCTTCTAGTATAGCAGGAAATTTACAAAAATGTAGACACCAGTTCATAGCACCTCTAAGGTATCTTAACAAACGATGAAATGCATCCCAACATTCTTTAGCAGGTGTGTGGGTGTACCTACTTAGTCTACTAACAGCATATGCAATATTGGGGCGAGTGTAGCTCGTGAGAAACATCACACTACCTATCATTTTTGCATATTCAATTTGAGATGCACTAGGTCCTCTATTCTTCTTAAGATGTATGCTAGAGTCATAGGGAGTTCTCACAGGTACCATATCAAAAGAATTAAATCTTTTCAACATTTTCTCAATGTAATGAGACTGACACAAGGAAAAGCCACTTTTGGTTTTTCTAAGTTTAATCCTCAAGATCAGATCTGCTTCTCCTAAGTCTTTCATTTCAAACAGACAAGTTGGTACCAAAAATCAGCATATCATCCACATATAAGCACATAATCACATAATCAGATCCAATCATCTTGGAACAAACACAAGAATCTAAGTTATTAACAGCAAAGCTATTTTTCTCTAAAGAGCTAGCAAATTTTTCATACCACTGTTTAGGGGCTTGCTTTAGACCCTAGAGGGATTTTCTCATTTTGCATACTTCGTTCTCCTGATTGGGAACCTCACACCCTTCAGGTTATGACATATAAATCTCTTCCTCTAAGTCACCATTGAGAAAGGCTGTTTTAGCATCCATCTAATGCACTACATAATCATGAATGGCAGCCAAAGCAACTAGAGTTCTAATTGTTGCAATTTTAATCACAGGAGAATATGTATCAAAGAAATCAATTCCCTTATTTTGGTCAAAGCCACTAATAACTAATCTAGCTTTGTACTTTTCAATAGAGCCATCCGTCCTAGGTTTTTTCTTAAAGATCTATTTACTACTAATAGGTCTACACCCCTTAGGCAAGTCAGTCAGCTCCTAGGTTTTGTTTGACTTAAGGGAATCTATTTCACTCTTAATAGCTTCTTTCCAAAAGGTGGCATCTATACACCTCATAACTACTTGGTAGGTCTTAGGATCTTCCTCAAGTAAGAAAAGCGAGACAAACTCATCGGTCAATGCATCAACATCAAAGCTCTCAAGGACTTCTACCAAAAAGGAAGTGGTAAAGTCAAGGCCAAAACTAGTTTCAGTCCTCTGTCTCTTGCTCCTTCTAGGTTCAGTTACGAAGTCTCTAATACCAGAGCTAGAAGCAGGCAAGTTCACATGTTCAGGCACGACATTAGACACAACATGAGGCACATCCTTTTTTAAAGGGAAAACATGCTCAAAGAATTCAACATCTCTATATTCGGAAATAGAAAAATCAGATAATGACGTAAATCTAAATGCAGCACTGTTTTGAGCATAACTAATGAAAACAGCATCAAAAGTCTTGGAGCCAATGTTCGACCGCCTATGACTAGGCAGTATAACTTTGGCCAAACACCCCCACACTTTCAGATAATTCAGGTTAGGAACATATCCTTTCCATAACTCATATCGTGTCTGTTCTAACTTTTTATGACGAGCTCTATTGAGTATAAATCAAGTAAGCCAGAACTTACAAGCATGGCATTCATCATATCTTTAAGGGTACGGTTTTTCCGTTTAGCCACACCATTTTGTTGAGGTGTGTAAGGGGCACTAGTCTCATGTATTATGCCATTTTTCTCACAAAAAGCAGTCAATGAATTGGTATCATATTTCCCACCTCTGTCAGACCTAAGTCTCTTGATTTTTCGATCTAGCTGATTTTCTACTTCAGCTTTGTACTTTAAGAACATTTCCTCAACCTCATCTTTAGACTTGAGAAGGTAAGCCTTGATATACCTAGAGTAGTCGTCTACAAAAGTAATATACCATTTCTTTCCATCTTTACTCATTGTATTCTTAAAGTCTGCTAAGTTTGAATATATAAGTTCCAACAAATCTGTTTTTGTGGTAGTTACTGATTTAAACGGTTTCTTGGCAAATTTTGCTTCAACATAGACAGGACACATAGAACAGTTTTCAGTATTCACATTTGGAATTAAACGCATGTTTCTAAGCCTTTTCAATGATGCCAAATTAACATGTCCAAGCTTACCATGCCACAAATTAACAGACTCAGCAATGTAAACAAAATTGGCAGCAATTTGTAAAGCTTGTCGAGAGTTATAAATTTAACCACTACTTCAGTTATTAAATACTTTTTATAGCATAGGGAGGTAGAGATCGATCCATGAGGAAAGATTGTTTTAAAAAGTTTAGTTTAATCCTAAATGATTTTATTAATCCAATTTATTAAATCTAATTTTAATAATTCTAAAATAATTAAAATCGAATGAATAAAAATTTGGAAAAACACGCAATGATGCTCCTAAATATTTGGATTATATTCTGCAAGGGAAACAGTAAAAAGCTTTCCTAGAAAAATAAAAACAGAATAGTAACTGAAATTCTAATTAAAAATCAAAATAGCAAATAATAATCAGAAACTAAATATTAAAAATATCAAATAGTAACCTAAAATATTATTCTTCAGGTATATAAGCTTATAACTCCTCAATTGTATCCAAATAAATTCAAAAAAATCAAATCAGAAAATTACCACAGAATATCAATGCAGAATATTAAATCTAAAATTAGATATAAAGTAATCTGCATAAATATAAATACGAAAATAATCAAGAAAATTACCCTAATTCTAGGACACAATTTTCTGGACTTAACAATACCTAATAATCGTGAATTAACAATTAAAATCGAAATTTTCAGAATTAATAACCTAAAAACCTGCACATATCAATTTCACAAAATAATTCTGAAAAATTATCAAATAACTTCCAAAAATTACGGAATTAAATATGGGTAGACTAGGACACTATATAAACTCTAGGAACTAATAAAAATCGAAAAAGAACAAAAATAACTATTTTTAGTTTAATTTCTAACAAACCGGTAATTAAATACTAGAATTGAATATAAATCAATCTAAAAATAACCACTCTAAAAATCAAAATCTAAACTATCTAAAATTACCTAGATACTCCTAAAAGACTATAATTTTTGGGAGGGGTCGATTGAAATTATATTGAAGCTAATAAAAATAGAACAAACTAATCAAATTAACTCTAAGTAACAAATAATGATCAAAAATTGTCAAATTTATGAAGGATACTTAGTATAATCTCAATCCACCATGCAAATTAATATTTATTATTAAACACAAGTTAATTTCATTCATGAGTTAAACTGTAGAAGACATCCACCAGCGGTTCTTCCCCGTTTTTCCTTAGATTCTAGTTTAATTAGGTCCAACCCTAATATAAACCCTATTAGTTTTGATAACCCTCACACCAGCGCAAGAATTTAATTAAACCAGAGCATTACGTACTAGAAAAACATCATCTAATGCTTTGTAACTAATTTACTAGCAAATTGATTTAACAAAGATCTATAACGATTACCTAATTAAAAGAGATGGATTTGAGCAATCCATAATTAATTAGGGTGATACTAATGCTTAAGAGACGATAAATTTTACGTATTAAAGCCTTTTAAGCTATTATATGAATTCGTATTAAACTAACTAGCATGCATTCTAATTAATATAATACGAATATCATGAACGATAAATACTAATCGCTATAGAATCATGAATATGAATCAAATAGGCAATAAAGCATAAGACTTGTTTCAAAATAGTAAATTTAGCATGGCTTCAAGAAGATTATACTAAGTAAAAAGGAATTACTCACTCATATTAAAAATAAAATCACAAAATTCACCCAAATAATTCATGTTTAATAGTAAACTAAACAAAAAAATAAAAAAAAGGATAGAGGAAGGCCGTGAGATTGATGGCTGCATGTGACGAGGAGGAGGTTGAAGGCTTTGCTACGTGGGGGTGATGGGTTGATGCAAGATGATGATGGAGTTTATGGTGATGATTGAAAGATGGTGATGATGGTATTAAGATAATGTTGATGGTGAAGAAGATGGGGTAGCATGGAGGAGAAGATGGTGAGGGATGATTTTGGTGATCGTGGGGTTGTATGAGGCTTGCCGTGGCTGATGGGTCTCCTCAAGCTGATTTATGGTGGAGGTATATATGGGAAGTGAGGGGGATTAGGGTTAGTAAGTTAGGGTTTCTTTCATCTCTTTCTTAGATTTCTTCTCTTGCAAGACTTCTAACTTTTTCTCAACTCTTGAAACCCTAGCCCAAATTAAATAATTATGGAAATAATTTTTTCCATAATTATTATTTTCGGACCATCTTTATAACCAAGCGTGTAAAATCCGCTCCCGACGACTTGTTTTCTCCTTTTTACTTGATTAATGCCTAACCTGAAAGATATAAAAAAATAAAGTAAATTAGACGTAATAATGTGTAAAATATAATCAAAATAATTGTTAAAACAATGCATGATTTTTTGGCTTAACAAATTCCCCAACACTTAGACTTTGGACATCCTCATGCAAAGAAATCTTATACTTCACTTAAACTTACCCTCTTTCTTTCTTATAAAGTCATGCTTACTATGATATTCATACTAGGCCTTAACTTGCTTTAAAAGCAGTTTTATTGAAAAGTGATTAGTTTTTTCTCATACAAGTGAATAACTACTAGACATTCAACTGCCATCAAAGAGTTTATTCATCAGCCTCACAATATTTTCTTAATGAAATAATAAGATCAATAATTATCCATCTCTCTTAAATATGCATACACCAATCAAGAGGTCTAAAAAAAATTTATGATAGAAAATTGATGTACGGTATGGCTATAAAGACAATTGAACTAGGTAGATTGACTCATTGATTCTAAACTTGCCTTGTACTTTTTGCTTCTTCTTCTTCTTCTTCTTCTTCTTCTTCTTCTTCTTCTTCTTCTTTTCCTCAAACTCCACTTTCGCACATATTCGAGGCCCATATAGGGTCTTAGAAATTAAACACTCCTTGTCTCACACTCACCCGAATAGAGATGCTGGAGCAAACACTTTATTTTTCATCATTATTTTTATTTATTTCAATGACTCACTAGTATGGAAAGCAAGCTTTTCAGTGGCAGTATTGCCTCAAAGGGTAACACCCAGTAGCGCATGCCTCAAAGGGGTACTTGTCATTCCCGACTTCGACTCTCTTTTTTCTTTCTTTTTGTTTTTTTTTTTAAAATAAAGAAACAAGCAAAGTCACAATTTTAATGAGTTATTATACTAATTCAATAGTTTAGGAAATGGGTTAGGTCATTTTATTACCTCTGAAGCGGATATAATACATGACTAAATAAGATGAATAATCATGACAGTTTCTCATTAAAGAGATATATAAGAATCAACTCAAACTTCTCTGAAAGATAGCTAGCATGCTTAGAAGTTTTCACTCATAGAAGAATAAACTAAAAAATAGCTAAGAAAACAAAAAATTTTTAAACAAGCAAGCCCAGCATAAACTCATATCATGCGCTATTTATAAGGAAAAAAAAATTTTTTCGATTTTTTTTTCAAGAATAAATACTGCAGGAATCAAATGCAGGATGCATCCCCCCACACTTAATTCATGCATTGTCCTTAATGCATGCAAAAAGATAGAAATAATGAAAATAAAAGCAAAATTAAATGGGTACTTTCCTAAAAACGTTGGGTTGCCTCCCAACCAGCGCCTTTGTTTATAGTCGTTGGCTCAACTTCATGAAGCTTCTGGATCCTCTAGTTGGATCTCTTCCATTAGATCGTCAATAATCTGGTAGGGTACTTTTTGAAACTCAGCATGATCAAGACTCTTAGTAAGCACAGTCAAAAATTCATCTTCATTGGACAAGTCATAAATATTTTGGGACAACTCATCAATAACATCAAGTGCATACACGTAATTCACATCAGCAGGGAATCTCATGGTATCAAAAATATTAAATTTAATCACGTCACCATCGAATTCCATAGTTAGTGCCCCTTCGTGCATGTCGATTTTCATCCTAGCAGTTTTCAAAAAGGGCCTGCCAAGCAAGATGGGAATATCATGACATGCTTCACCCATGTTTATTACATAAAAGTCAGCAGGAAACACTAGTTCATTTACTTGAACTAAAACATCCTCTAACACTCCATCAGGATAAGTGTTGCTCCTATCAGCTAATTGAATCACTATGCCAGTTTTCTTTAATTCTCCTAGGTTCAATTTGTCATAAACAGATCTAGGCATAACATTAATAGAGGCACCTAAATCAAGCATAACTTTGTCAAAGCAAAGGTTTCCTATTTTGGAAGGAACAGAAAACACACCAGGGTCTTAACACTTAGGGGGAAGTTTCCTTTAAAAAACTGCAGACACATTTTCCCCTATACTTACCGTTTCATTCCCTACTAACTTTCTTTTAGTAGTACATAATTTTTTCAAGAACTTAGCATAACGAGGCACCTGTTTAATGGCATCAAGGAGAGGTATATTGATCTCTACCTTCTTTAATGTCTCTAAGATCTCTTAGTTAGCCTCATTCACCTTAGAAGTAGGGCTTCGAAATCTACTAGGAAAGGGTGGAATTGGCTTATAAGGTTCTGTTTTCTTCTCTCTTATTTCCTTAGTAGTTTGATGAGAATATGTATCTAACTCTGGTTCAGCCCCTTTGACCTCCAACTCAGGCTCTAAGTCTGTACTCTTCCTAGATTCTTTTAGTTCTTTCCCACTCCTAAGTGTTATAGCACTAACATTCTCCTTAGGGTTAGGGTAAGGCTGAGATGGTTACCTATTTTGTATTTGAGCCTATAAGTTGCTAACTATAATATCAGTTGCCGTCTGTCTCTCTTGAACCTGTTTAAGAGTTGTCTCCAAAATCTGGAACGTATCATCCATCTTCTTAAGGACTTGTTTAAGTAGGAAGTTGGTTCTATCTTGATTAGAAGGTTGACGAGATGTTTGGTCAAAACCAGATGGATTGGCTTGAGGGCCATACCTAAGATTAGGGTGGTCTCTCCATCCTTTGATTTTGGTTAGAGTAAAGAGCATTAACGTTACCTTATTGTAGAGTAGGACATGCATCAGTAGAATGCCCTTCTAGACAATAAATACCACATATTACTGCTTTTTGAATACCCCCAGTAACAATCTTATTTAACATAGCAGTAATGTGAGATAACTGATTCTCTAGAGATGAACTAGAACCTATCTCATTTACCCTTTTAACTTGTGAGTCCTTAGCACTGAACTGCTGAGTGTTTTGGGCCATTAAATTAAATAGATTTCTAGCATCAGTTGAGGTTTTATTAACTAGAGCCCCCCACTAGCAGCATCTACTATATTATGATTCATAGGAAGTAACTCTTCATAAAAATATTGAATCAACAACTGTTCAGTTATTTAATGTTGGGGACAACTAGCACACAATTTATTAAATCTTTCCCAATACTCACAAAAAGTTTCCCCATTCATTTGTTTGATTCCACATATATCCTTCCCAATAGATCCAATTCGGGATGCTGGAAAAAATTTCTCTAAAAATGATTTATGCAATGCAGTCCATGTAGAGAAAGATCCAGCCAGCATGTAATACAACCAATCTTTAGCATTACCAAGCAAAGAAAAAGGAAAAGCTCTCAATCTAATTTGGTCTTCAGGAATCTCCTCAGGCACCATAGCAGAGCATGTAATAAAAAATTCACTAATATAACGGTATGGGTCCTCTCCAGCTAATCCATAAAACTTGGGTAATAGATTGATGAATCCAGAGTTCAGTTTTAGGGGTTTATCTAATACAGCATAGGTAATGGATGTTGGTTGGGTTTCGAGGTTAGGGGCAGCAAGTTCTCGAAGAGTAGACATTCTTACCTCTTTAATCTTAAAACTTAGTAGCAATCTGCAAAAATTAAAATAAAAACAAAACAATAAAAGTCGTAAAATTAAATAGAAGTAAACTAGCAATTTAATTTTCTTTCCCCATCAACGGCGCCAAAATTTGTGAAGCTTGTCGAGAGCTATAAATTTAACCACTACTTTGGTTATTAAATACTTTTTACAGCATAGGGAGGTAGGGGTCGATCCACGACGAAAGATTATTTTAAAAAGGCTAGCTTAATCCTAAATGATTTTATTAATCCAATTTATTAAATCTAATTTTAATAATTCTAAAATAATTAAAATCTAATGAATAAAAATATAGAAAAACACCCAATAATACTCCTAAATATTTGGATTATATTCTGGAAGGGAAACAATAAAAAGCTTTCCTAGAAAAATAAAAATAGAATAGTAACTAAAATTCTAATTAAAAATCAAAACAGCAAATAATAATTAGAAAATAAATATTAAAAATGTCAAACAGTAACCTAAAATATTATTCTTCAGGTATATAATCTTATAACTCCACAATTGTATCCAAATAAATTCAGAAAAATCAAATCAGAAAATTATCACAGAATATCAATGCAGAATATTAAATCTGAAATTAGAAATAAAATAATCTGCATAAATATAAATACGAAAATAATCAAGCAAATTCCCCAATTCTAGGACACAATTTTTTGGACTTAACAATACCTAATAATCATGAATTATCAATTAAAATTGAAATTTTCAGAATTAATAACCTAAAAACTTGCACATATCAATTTCGCAAAATAATTCTGAAAAATTATCAAATAACTTCCAAAAATTATAGAATTAAATATGGGCAGAGTAGGACACTATATAAACTCTAGAAACTGATAAAAATCAAAAAAGAACAAAAATAACTATTTTTAGTCTAATTTCTAACAAACTAGTAATTAAATATTAGAATTGAATATAAATCAATCTAAAATTATAACCACTCTAAAAATCAAAATCTAAACTATCTAAAATTACCTAGGCACTCCTAAGAGACTATACTTTTGGGGGAGGGTTTGATTGAAATTATATTGAAGCTAATAAAAATAGAACAAACTAATCAAATTAACTCTAAGCAACAAATAATGATCAAAAATTATCAAATTTATGAAGGATACTTAGTATAATCTCAATCCACCATACAAATTAATATTTATCATTAACACACAAGTTAATTTCATTCATGAGTTAAACTGTAGAAGACATCCACCAGCAGTTCTTCTCCGTTTTTCCTTAGATTCTAGTTTAATTAGGTCCAGTCCTAATATAAACCCTACTAGTTTTGATAACCCTTACACCAGCGTAAGAATTTAATCAAACATCATCTAAAGTTTTGTAACCAATTTATCAACAAATTGATTTAACAAAGATCTATAACGATTACCTAATTAAAAGAGATGGGTTTGAATCATCCATGATTAATTAGGGTGATACTAATCCTTAAAAGACGATAACTTTTACGTATTAAAACCTTTTAAACTATCATATGAATTCGTATTAAACTAACTAGCATGCATTCTAATTAATATAACATGAATATCATGAACGATAAATACTAATCGCTATAGAATCATGAATATGAATCAACTAGGCAATAAAGCATAAGATTTGTTTCAAAATAGTAAATTTAGCATGGCTTCAAGAAGATTATACTAAGTAAAAAGGAATTACTCACTCATATTAAAAATAAAATCACAAAATTCACCCAAATAATTCATGTTTAATAGTAAACTAAAAAAAAAAATTAAAAAAAGACAGAGGAAGGCCATGAGATTGATGGCTGCGTGTGACGAGGAGGAGGTTGAAGGCTTTGCTACGTGAGGGTGATTGGTTGATGCAAGATGATGATGGTGTTTATGGTGATGATTGAAAGATGGTGAGGATGGTA
>JAKOGI010001925.1:72500-127500 GCA_029747015.1 Carnegiea gigantea
TCCCCAAATTTGTCTCAAATGAAAGTTTTATTACTTTGAAATGAACTTCATACAAAAGCTCAACCAAAAAGCCTGCTTGATCTCTTTGTTGTGTCTCCCATCCGCAAAGCCTTTATGCAGCAACTCAACAAAACAAAACTGGTACACCATTTAATGCGTACACAGACCCCCCCCCTTCGGTTTGTGTGTGTTTTCGGGGAGGGGGAAGTGGGAGGTTCGGATTTACCTGTGGGAATATAACCCTACTTACAATGGAGATAAAATACAGTGAGCTCCCAAATTTATTATCCTAGGGTTTTTTATTTCCCTTTTTGGGGGGGGGGGTTGTTTCTGTCTACATTTGATGTTCCTATGTCAGTCTACCTTCAATCATTGTAAAGGCAAGATAAAGTATTCCTACCTTCCTCTCTTTACACAGTTGGAGTTTGCATCACCCTCAGAGGTCCATCTAGTTTATCTTTCTTGTTTCAACATCTTCTCAATCAGGCTTTATCTGTTGGGTTTTAAGCACGTAAGATCTGAAAAATATCAAGACCGTAGTAAAATAAATAAAATTGACACAAGAGAATTTTGAGAGAAAAATTATATTTCCACTATTCTTGAACAATATACAAACAACTCTCCTTGTTTACAAGTGTTAATTACCAACACCTATAAACAGACCCTTTTCACACCCTCTACTCGGATGTGTTTTCCCACAACTAATTATCAGTTGCTCTCTACACTCACCCACTCTCACCAAGCTCCCTCTTGGTATTTTCTCCGGTGGTGTCTTGTGTAGCTCCTTTTTGTGTGTTTTTTTCAAAGACAAATAATATCCCTATTTACAGGAGTGCAGGGAAATTTCCAACCATTACTCTTAAACTTCCCATGAAATTAAGTTTTGAAACATTCCTCCGTTATCAAAACTTTTTTCTTTTTTTTTTTTTTCCTTCCATTGATTTTTATCAATCCTAAGATTAACCAACACAATTCTGCTGAAGCTGCGGCCGATCATGCAGTTATCTTCTTGGCTCAACCTCCCTTAATTTGTTAAGCCGTGCTTTTGACCTTTTCAGGTTCATAACGATGATAAAGTCAGGGCTCTGTTCAAGCAGGTGATGTCGCTGGCTCGCCCATCTTTATAATGAAAGTAGCTTCACAGGTCAAACTTTCTGTAACAGCACTTATAAGATGCATTTTGGATAGGTTTTAAAGTTTGATGTGTTTATCTACTGTAGAGCCGACACTTGGAAGTGCAATTACTTTGTGATCAATACGGTAATGTTGCACCATTGCATAGCCGAGACTGCAGTGTTCAGAGGCGACACCAGGAGTTGGGTCCTTAATGATGATTGATATTTTGACCTTTTCTCAAAGATGCTAGAACCATTTGTTCTATTTATGCTCTTTTTTTTCTTAACATTTTATGCTTTATTAATCAACCTTGCGGTTGAGCATCTTCTTTATATTACATTCATTTGAGCAGATTATCGACGAAGGCCCAATTACTGTGGCACCAGAAGAGACAGTAAAAAAGCTAGAGCAGGCAGCTAGAAGATTGGCCAAATGTGTCAATGATGTTGGAGCAGCCACAGTTGAGTATTTTTGTATAGTGTGGACACTGGCAAGTTCTATTTCCTAGAACTCAACCCTGAGCTACAGGTAACATCTTCAATATCTACTATGTTATCTGCTTTGACTTTAGACATGACCCGCTTGATTGTGGGGTATAGATCATTCAGTCCTAGTGCCTAGTGGTGTTTGGAATTAACCATCTGTCAACTAGACATATCTTCTTAACCGACTGGAGGAGTAATATTAGTTCGTGATGCTAACTATGACACCATAGTGGGTCCAGTGATGGCGAGGGATCAAAATTATTGTCATTAACAGTCTCTGCATAAATCTTGGTCTGCCCAAGCCCAGCCTGGCATGGGATTTGATATGGGATGATGGTCGTTGTGTTTGTTGCTACATTTTGTATTCATGTGTTACATCTGACAAAGTGCTTAAGTTGATGCAAAGGCTTAAATGTTGGTGTATAAGGAGACACATTTAGGCATGTTTTGATTGAGTCCGGCAATTCAAACTACTTGATAATGGGTCAAACTCTTAGTTATCCCATTATTTATTTATTTTTCCCAGCTAGTTTCCTATAACTATGCCTTTATTTCTATTTTTCACGGAACTTCTTACCTGGCATAGGCTGACATGCTTCCCTAATGTGCAATGAAAGCACATGTGCAACCCTCAAATTTACTTGACTGATTCTTTGCCGAGTATCCTTCCTTAATGTTATGTCATATGTCGACGTAGAGTGATATGATATCCCTGACAAGCAGCCCTAATATCATGTTACTATGTGTTCTGGTTCTAAAAATGTTATGCCTATGTAAACTGCTCATGGACGACTAAAGAAAGAAAACGCTAATGCAATATTTGAGGCCGTAATGCACTCATTTAAAATTTTTAAAAAAAAAAAAGAGACCGTAATACATGGAATATAAAAGGACTAGTTCTAGTAGGGTCAAATATTTGAAACTCTGACTCGTTGGAACCTGTCTGTTGTCAATTTCCTAGTATTTTTTTCTATATATGGCAAGCTCCTGCAATGGCTTTTGAGTCTTCTAGATCATTCAAATATGTACCAATTGTCTTTTAGTGATGCATAATCATCGTATTAGCCTACAAGGTCTAATGTCCATTTGAGATAGCAAATTAAACTATTGTAATCAACTTGATTAAATAATAGTATTAAGATGCATAAATAAGTTAAGATCAAGCATAAATTCAAAATTATGCAATGAAAGAGACAAGAATAACCCCCTAAGATATTAGCAAAACCAATATTACTATCAAGGTGTAGGCATTAAAAATTTATTCGTGCCGTACCAAAATTAAATTAAATTAGTTAATTGGATCAACCCTTTTAATTAATTTAATCAGGCCCAAAAGACTTACACATCAAGCCCAAAACAGACTCATAAGTCAAACTCAAGATGAAGCCCAGATGACTCCTAAGTCTGAATTCAGTCAAAATTCGAGTCAAAGCGCAAATCGAGGCTCAAGATGACTACCAAGTTAAGTCACAACCTAAACCTCAAACGACATTCAAGTCATGGCGCGGTCAAAGTGAAAGTAAAAGTCAAAGATCAAAACCTACATCGACTCACAAATCAAACGTCAAAAACGACTCTCAAGTCAGCGTCCGGTCAAAGTTCGAGACGACTTCCATGTCAATGCTCTGCTCAAGGCCAGGAGACTTCCAAGTCAAAGTCAAAGTTATACAAATGAAAGTCAAAGCAATTTAGGGTAAAGCTTGATTAAAAAGGCCCAAAACCTAGGTCAAATCCCAAAACCCAAGTCAAGGCCTGTCTTGACTTTCAAGAGAGAGGCTTTCTTATAAATAAGTCCCCTACCCCCCTTTATTGGAAGGTTGGAAAATCCATCCTTGAAAGAGAAAGAATCAGAGGATTGTATTCATAGAGATTGTACCCAATTCAAATCAATTGAATTCTATAACATTTTAATCTTTGTAATTTGTGATTACAAATTTGGCACGCCCGATGGAACGTTTCTACCTCTCATCTCTTTCTCTTAAAAATCAAGACTTTCAAGTCACAAGCACATCATCTTCGACGGAGATATGACTACAAAGAATGTCGCCGTGCAACCTTCGAAGAAGAACATGAGATCTTTTTCTCTTAGATCCTGCGAAACGAGCGTCACTTCTAGCAAGCGTGCTCATACAATGAAGACCAAAAGCATGGCAAAAGTTGCTCTGTCGACCGCTGCTAGGCAGGCTGTGTCACCCACATCCAAATTCCAAGACTCAAAAACGCAATACAAGGAGTCATCCTGGATAGATAACATTCAAAAACTTAGCCTTCAATCTCCAGTCTGCGAGGTTGAAGACTACTATAGTAGTGCCTCATCTTCGCCTTCACTAAAGGGGGTACGCATGTCAGATATTGAAGCTGAATCTTCTGACACTGCCATCATGCCAGTCATGATGACAGGAGCTGCTAACTTTGAAGAGCAGCTGGCAAGTATGAAGGCTACCTTGGATAGGCTCTCTAAAGAGAACGCAGAGAAGGACGCCCAAATCAAGCGCCCGAACGATCAAATTGTTGAATTGACAAAGAGGCTGGAAAAGAAGTTCTCTGAAATGTCTAACAAGGGTTCGGGTGTTGAAGACTCTAACAAAGAGTCACATCACAGCGAGGAATCTGACAATGACCGCAAAGTTAAGAAGGACTGCTCCTTAGGCTCAATGTCAGTTGAGCATATTCAGAGCCTGATAGCGAACGCAATCAAGGCTCAGTTAGGAGGAGGGTCTCACAAGACCCACTTATACACAAAGCCCTATACAAAGAGGATTGACGTGCTGCGCATGCCCCATAGCTATTAGCCTCCCAAGTTCAACCAGTTCGATGGCAAGGGCAACCCTAAACAGCATGTAGCGCACTTTATTGAGACGTGCAGTAATGCTGGCACAGAGGGAGACTGACTGGTGAAGCAATTTGTCCGTACTCTGAAAGGGATTGCGTTCGACTGGTATACAGACTTGGAACTCGAGTCCATTGATAACTGGGAACAGATGGAGCAAGAGTTTCTCAACAGGTTCTACAGCACTCAGCGCGTTGTCAGCATGACTGAGCTGACAAACACAAAACAGTGGAAGGACGAGCCAGTTCTTGACTACATCAACCGCTGGCGCGCACTAAGCCTCGAGTGTAAGGATCGGCTGTCTGAAGCTTCCGCCGTTAAAATGTGCACTCAAGGCATGCACTGGGACTTGCTGTACGTCCTATAAATGAGCAAACCTAGGACTTTTCAAGAATTGGAGACCAAGGCGCATGACATGGAGGTGACAATAGCTAGTCGTCGTGTCAACTCCTTCTATTCTACTGAATCAAAGGGGGACAAAGTTGAGTTTGAGAATAATGTTAACTTTTCTAAGGACATGATCAAAGAAGCGATGTCCACCTCTACAACTCAGCCAATTCGCATTATGGAAAAGTCAAAACTAGGGGCAAGAGGAGCTCGTCATTGAAAGTTGTGACAAATAAGCGTCCCACACTGAAAGAACTTCAGGAAAAGAAGTATCCATTTCCTGACTCAGATTTATCAGGCATGCTAGATGACTTACTCGAAAAGGGTGTCATCGAATTACTCGAGCCAAAGCGCCCAGAAGAAGCTGGGAGGACCGCTGACCCCAAATACTGTCGATACTATAGAATCGTTAGTCAGCCTCTTGAAAAGTGCGTTACACTCAAGGAGCGCATCATGCGACTGGCTGAGGAAGGAAGAATCATTTTAGATTTGGATGAAACAGCAGAAGTTGGCCACGTCACAGTGCAAGAGGCTGATGAGTCAGATTCTGAAATGGATCATGCTGAAGTACTAGAGGGCTCAAGAGAATGCTTCATAAAAAGCTTCTTTGATGGTGTGGCTGTCTACCCAACCTCATGTTTCGAAATTGACGATGACGAAACAAATGAAGAGCTGAATGTCCCTCCTGAAGAAAGTGGTGATGGCAGCATCCTGCCACAACAACAATGGAAAGAAAAGAATGAGAAGACAATTTCAGGCTCGTCCGTCAAGCAAGCAAATGTTGCGGCAAATTCAGCAGCGCCAGTCTTTAAATGCACAAATTCTAAAAGTGCAACCAAGGTTGAACACAAGTTCAATGAATCAAGTTGGTGCGTTCTGAAAGAAAATGGTGTGCTTCCAGTTCATAGGACGAACCCAACCAAATTGACCAAGATTTCTCTCCCTGGTTTTGTTGCCTCTTCTAAGGGCTCGCTCCAAAAAGAGGGTGAGATGTCAAAAATACGCATCAGCGATGGGTGTGATCCTAATGCGCACAAGTTAATGAAGAGGTCCAGCCATAATTTCAGCCAACCAACATCTTTAGGACATGTGATCAAAGGTAAGCCCTACAGACTTGACAGCGTGCAAAGGGCCATACAAAGTTAAGGAGGCAACGCCTAAAGTTGGTCTTAGCTACGTACCGCCCCAGCCTGTGAGGATTTCGGGACGACGTAACGACAGGCAAGCTCTCACGCAATATATCACTACTGAAGAGGCTGATGATAATGAGGGTGAAAATGCCAAGACCAACCCCAACACGTCGGTATTCGACAGATTGCAACCGTTAACATCGCGCCAATGCCCTTCTGTGTTTAGAAGGATTGGAAAGGGTAAAATCTCGAAATCCTCTATCTTCCATAGGTTCCAGAAGGATGAGCAACCTAAACCTTCGGTCTTCGCTAAAATCAAGATAGGCGAGACGTCATCAAGCGCACCACCCTTACAAAAAAGAGATTCAGCGTTCTGCCGCCTCAGCAAAACGAATGAAGTTCAAAGTTCAATTCCTTCACGCATGAAGCGTGTTTCCATTTTGGATGTGAAGGTGGATGATTTGCTGAAAGTAAAGAGGCGCGTCATAATTCTCACTCGCCAAGGGGCTAAAGCTAGTTCAAAAGAAAGAACTAGGGAGCAAGCTTTTTCCAGCCGTGACGCAAGCCAAAATGTCGGTGACTTCCCTTGAGAAAATGCTGGATTAGCTCCTGGGCAAGAGTTTAAACTGTTCACCCAAAAAAAATAAAAAACCAAAGTTCATATACATTCAAAAAAGAGGACTCCCGAACAAGAGGCTAAACTGTTCACACATTCAAAAAAAGAAGACACCCGAACAAGAGGCTAAACTGTTCGCACATTCAAAAAAGAAGACTCCCGAACAAGTAGCTAAACTATTCACACGTTCAAAAAAAAAAAAGACTCCTGAACAAGAGGCTAAACTGTTCACACATTCAAAAAAAGAAGACTCTCGAATAAGAGGCTAAACTGTTCGCATATTCAAAAAAGAAGACTCCCGAACAAGAGGCTAAACTGTTTACACGTTCAAAAAAAGAACACTCCCGAACAAGAGGCTAAATTGTTCACACATCCAAAAAAAGAAGACTCCCGAACAAAAGGCTAAACTGTTCGCACATTCAAAAAAGAAGACTCCCGAACAAGAGGTTAAACTGCTCATACGTTTAAAAAAAAACTCCTAAACAAGAGTCTAAACTGTTGACACACATCAAGAAAATGCTAACCCCTGAGCAAGAGCATAAACTGTTCACTCAAGCCAAAAAAAAAAAAAAAAACAAACAAACTTTGTACTACTCCTGGCCTGCAAGAGAATAAACTGTGAACGGCAAAACAAATGAAAGAAGGATGCTTAGTTGAACTACGTAACAACTTGATCTTATTGAAAATTGCAACTACCCATAAGTACGTAGGCAGTTTCAGCAAATCACCAAATGCTGTCAGACACATCACACACAAAAAAAGGGGGCATGAAAGAGAAGATATCAAAGACATCACCTTTCTGCCGCCAAGCTTCTCCTTGCAACTTGCACTATTACGAATCACCTGAAAATAAAAGAAAATAGAAGATATCACACACTTGCGATACAGTTCGCTACTTGGCTTATGAGCCTTGAACGGAACTGATACGCACGGAAGTGATGTGAAGACTTGAAGAGCCACACTTGCGATATAGTTCGCTGCTTGGCTTATGGGCTTTGAACGGAACTGATACGCACGGAAGTGGTGTGAAGACTTGAAGAGTCACACTTGCGATACAGTTCGCTGCTTGGCTTATGGGCCTTGAACGGAACTGATACGCACGGAAGTGGTGTGAAGAGTGAAGAGCAGCTAGCGCAGCAATCGACGAACATTTTGATTGATTTTGCCCCACGCTTCCTCATTCTTTAGCATTTATTTTGTTCGGACGCCGCTTTGTTCACTGATCTCTTTCCTAAAAAAGAATTTAACTTTGTATTTTCTTCTATTTTCAGGTGATTCGTAATAGTGCAAGTTGTAAGGAGAAGCTTGGCGGTAGAAAGGTGATGTCTTTGATATCTTCTCTTTCATGCCCCCTTTTTTTGTGTGTGATGTGTCTGACAACATTTGGTGATTTGCTGAAACTGCCTACGTACTTATGGGTAGTTGCAATTTTCAATAAGATCAAGTTGTTACGTAGTTCAACTAAGCATCCTTCTTTCATTTGTTTTGCCGTTCACAGTTTATTCTCTTGCAGGCCAGGAGTAGTACAAAGTTTGTTTGTTTTTTTTTTTTGTGGCTTGAGTGAACAGTTTATACTCTTGCTCAGAGGTTAGCATTTTCTTGATGTGTGTCAACAGTTTAGACTCTTGTTTGGGAGTTTTTTTTTTAAACGTGTGAGCAGTTTAGCCTCTTGTTCGGGAGTCTTCTTTTTTGAATGTGCGTACAGTTTAGCCTCTTGTTCGGGAGTCTTCTTTTTTTGAATGTGTGAACAGTTTAGCCTCTTATTAGGGAGTGTTCTTTTTTTGAATGTGTGAACAGTTTAGCCTCTTGTTCGGGAGTCTTCTTTTTTGAATATGCGAACAGTTTAGCCTCTTGTTCAGAAGTCTTCTTTTTTTGAATGTGTGAACAGTTTAGCCTCTTGTTCAGGAGTCTTTTCTTTTTTGAACGTGTGGATAGTTTAGGCTCTTGTTCGGGAGTCTTCTTTTTTGAATGTGCGAACAGTTTAGCCTCTTGTTCGGGAGTCTTCTTTTTTTGAATGTGTGAACAGTTTAGCCTCTTGTTCGGAAGTCCTCTTTTTTGAATGTATGTGAACTTTGGTTTTTTTTTTTTTTTTGGTGAACAGTTTAAACTCTTGCCCAGGAGCTAATCCAGCATTTCCTCAAGGGAAGTCACCGACATTTTGGCTTGCGTCGCGGCTGGAAAAAGCTTGCTCCCTAGTTCTTTCTTTTGAACTAGCTTCAGCCCCTTGGCGAGTGAGAATTATGACGCGCTTCTTTACTTTCAGCAAATCATCCACCTTCACATCCAAAATGGAAACACGCTTTATGTATGAAGGAATTGAACTTTGGACTTCATTCGTTTTGCCGAGGCGGCAGAACGCTGAATCTCTTTTTTGTGAGGGCGGTGCGCTTGATGACGTCTCGCCTATCTTGATTTTGGCGAAGACCGAAGGTTGAGGTTGCTCATCCTTCTGCAACCTATGGAAGACAGAGGATTTCGAAATTTTACCCTTTCCAATCCTTCTAAACACAGAAGGGCATTGGCGCGATGTTGACGGTTGCAATCTGTCGAATACCGACGTGCTGGGGTTGGTCTTGGCATTTTCACCCTCATTATCATCAGCCTCTTCAGTAGTGATATATTGCATGAGAGCTTGCCTGCCGTTACATCGTCCCGAAATCCTCACAGGCTGGGGCGGTCCGTAGTTAAGACCAACTTTAGGCGTTGCGGCGTTGGCCCCTTAACTTTGTATGACCCTTTGCGCGCTGACAAGTCTGTAGGGCTTACCTTTGATCACATGTCCTAAAGATGTTGGTTGGTTGAAATTATGGCTGGACCTCTTCATTAACTTGTGCGCATTAGGATCACACCCATCGCTGATGCGTATCTTTGACATCTCACCCTCTTTTTGGAGCGAGCTCTTAGAAGAGGCAACAAAACCAGGGAGAGAAATCTTGGTCAATTTGGTTGGGTTCGTCCTATCAACTGGAAGCACACCATTTTCTTTCAGAACGCACCAACTTGATTCATTGAACTTGTGTTCAACCTTGGTTGCACTTTTAGAATTTGTGCATTTAAAGACTGGCGCCGCTGAATTTGCCGCAACATTTGCTTGCTTGACGGACGAGCCTGAAATTGTCTTCTCATTCTTTTCTTTCCATTGTTGTTGTGGCTGGATGTTGCCATCACCACTTTCTTCAGGAGGGACATTCCGCTCTTCATTTGTTTCGTCATCGTCAATTTCGAAACATGATGTTGGGTAGACCGCCACACCATCAAAGAAAATTTTTATGAAGCATTCTCTTGAGCCCTCTAGTACTTCAGCATTATCCATTTCAGAATCTGACTCATCAGCCTCTTGCACTGTGACGTGGCCAACTTCTGCTGTTTCATCCAAATCTAAAATGATTCTTTCTTCCTCAGCCAGTCGCATGATGCACTCCTTGAGTGTAACGCACTTTTCAAGAGGCTGACTAACGATTCTATAGTATCGACAGTATTTGGGGTCAGCGGTCCTCCCAACTTCTTTGGGCGCTTTGGCTCGAGCAATTCGATGACACCCTTTTCGAGTAAGTCATCTAGCATGCCTGATAAATCTAAGTCAGGAAATGGATACTTCTTTTCCTGAAGTTCTTTTAGTGTGGGACGCTTATTTGTCACAACTTTCAACGACGAGCTCCTCTTGCCCCCTAGTTTTGACTTTTCCATAATGCGAATTGGCTGAGTTGTAGAGGTGGACATCGCTTCTTTGATCATGTCCCTAGAAAAGTTAACATTATTCTCGAACTCAACTTTGTCCCCCTTTGATTCAGTAGAATAGAAGGAGTTGACACGACGACTTGCTGTTGTCACCTCCATGTCATGCGCCTTGGTCTCCAATTCTTGAAAAGTCCTAGGTTTGCTCATTTATAGGACGTACAGCAAGTCCCAGTGCATGCCTTGAGTGCACATTTCAACGGCGGAAGCTTCAGACAGCCGATCCTTACACTCGAGGCTTAGTGCGCGCCAGCGGTTGATGTAGCCAAGAACTGGCTCGTCCTTCCACTGTTTGTGTTTGTCAGCTCAGTCATGCTGAGAACGCGCTGAGTGTTGTGGAACCTGTTGAGGAACTCTTGCTCCATCTGCTCCCAGTTATCAATGGACTCGGGTTCCAAGTCTGTATACCAGTCGAACACAATCCCTTTCAGAGTACGGACAAACTGCTTCACCAGTCGATCTCCCTCTATGCCAGCATTACTGCACGTCTCAATGAAGTGCGCTACATGCTGTTTAGGGTTGCCCTTACCATCGAACTGGTTGAACTTGGGAGGCTGATAGCCATGGGGCATGCGCAGCGCGTCAATCCTCTTTGTATAGGGCTTTGTGTATAAGTGGGTCTTGTGAGACCCTCCTCCCAGCTGAGCCTTGATTGCGTTCGCTATCAGGTTCTGAATCTGCTCAACTGACATTGAGCCTAAGGAGCAGTCCTTCTTAACTTTGCAGTCATTGTCAGATTCCTCGCTGTGATGTGACTCTTTGTCAGAGTCTTCAGCACCCGAACCCTTGTTAGACGTTTCAGAGAACTTCTTTTCTAGCCTCTTTTTCAATTCAACAATTTGGTTATTCTGGCGCTTGATTTGGGCGTCCTTCTCTGCGCTCTCTTTAGAGAGCCTATCTAAGGTAGCCTTCATACTTGCCAGCTGCTCTTCAAAGTTAGCAGCTCCTGTCATCATGACTGGCATGATGGCAGTGTCAGAAGATTCAGCTTCAATCTCTGACATGCGTGCCCCCTTTAGTGAAGGCGAAGATGAGGCACTACTATAGTAGTCTTCAACTTCGCAGACTGGAGATTGAAGGCTAAGTTTTTGAATGTCATCTATCCAGGACGACGCCTTGTGTTGCGTTTTTGAGTCTTGGAATTTGGATGTGGGTGACACAGCCTGCCTAGCAGCAGTCGACAGAGCAACTTTTTCCATGCTCCTGGTCTTCATTGTATGAGCGCACTTGCTAGAAATGACGCTCGTTTCGCAGGATCTAAGAGAAAAAGATCTCATGTTCTTCTTCGAAGGTTGCGCGGCGACATTCTTTGTAGTCATATCTCCGTCGAAGATGATGTGCTTGTGACTTGAAAGTCTTGATTTTTAAGAGAAAGAGATGAGAGGTAGAGACGTCCCATCGGGCGTGTCAAATTTGTAATCACAAATTACAAAGATTAAATTTTATAGAATTCAATTGATTTGAATTGGGTACAATCTCTATGAATACAATCCTCTGATTCTTTCTCTTTCAAGGATGGATTTTCCAACCTTCCAATAAAGGGGGTAGGGGACTTATTTATAAGAAAGCCTCTCTCTTGAAAGTCAAGACAGGCCTTGACTTGGGTTTTGGGATTTGACCTAGGTTTTGGCCTTTTCAATCAGGCTTTACCCTAAATTGCTTTGACTTTCATTTGTATGACTTTGACTTTGACTTGGGAGTCTCCCGGCCTTGAGCAGAGCATTGACTTGGAAGTCGCCTCGAACTTTGACCGGACGCTGACTTGAGAGTCGTTTTTGACGTTTGATTTGTGAGTCGATGTAGGTTTTGACCTTTGACTTTGACTTTAACTTTGACTTTGACTTTGACTGCGCCATGACTTGAATGTCGTTCAGGGTTTAGGTCGTGACTTGACTTGGTAGTCGTCTTGAGCCTCGATTTGGACTTTGACTCGAATTTTGACTGAATTCAGATTTAGGAGTCATCTGAACTTCATCTTGGGTTTGACTTGTGAGTCTGTTTTGGGCTTGACGTGTAAGTCTTTTGGGCCTGATTAAATTAATTAAAAGGGTTGGCCCAATTAACTAATTTAATTTAATTTTGGTAGGGCACGAATAAATTTTTAATGCCTACACAAGGATCCATCCTAATCCTAAAAGAGTATTCTAGCCAGCCATAGTTAGCAAGAACGCCATTGAAGTTAGTATATTTCACTTCCTATGCCCAAACCTTAGTACTCAATTACACAAAATGATAAAATTAAGCATAACTTCTCAAATTCGACTCACAAATGAGATGAGATGAGAAGAGAAGAGAAAAATAGCTAACGAAACTTATTTTCTTCTAAACCTCTCAACTTAAATGATTTTATCTTACAAAGACTCTCTCTTAAAAAATGAAAGATGGAAGATGAGAGCGAGAAGAGGCTTGGGTGAGTGAGTGGATGAATAAATTGTTCCAATTCTAACCCCTTTTTATAATGGAAACTCAACCCCTTTTGGTGCCTAAAAATTAATGAAAAATTAATTAATTAGCTGTTATAGTGCATAAAAAAAAACTAGTCTTTGGATAGAATTAATTCAATTAATTAACCTTGATTAAGTCACTTGACTCATGAAAAATGGCAGCACTTTTAGAAACTGGGGCTGCTGCTGGCTTTTAGCGAGCCGGTCCGTTGGCTGGGACAAATAGGCCCACGCAGAGATAAAGAAGCTCGGAGTAGAGGACGGAAAGAGCAGCAGATTGGGCCGCTGGAATCAGCCCAGGCGTATAGTGTGAGAGGGTAAGTGAGGAAGAGAGAAGAGGGGGCCGCTGGGCTTGGAGGTTGTGCTAGCTGGCGGGCCACAGGCTGTTGAGCAGGCCCAATCTAGCTGGACGAAGAAAGAGAGAGTGAAGTTGATAGTGGAGCTGGATTGCTGATGGACCGGAGGGAAATGAGCAGGCCCAGACTTGAGAAAGGGAGAGAAGGAGTGAAGTGGAGGCTGGCTGCTGATTAGCAGGCCAGGGCCGGCCAACCAGAGTGATGTAGGAGTGAGAGTAGGAATAGCTGCTGGGTTGGGCTTCTGAGCATCCACACTTGGAGGTTTGGACAAAACCGAATCCACTTGATCACCGTTGTAAACAAATTTATTTATTTTATTTTCACATGAAAATCGTATAAAATATGCATTATCTACTCATAAAAATATATTTCAAAGGCTTAAAAATAGGTAAAATGAAGGAGAAAATTACATATAAAATATGCATTATTAACACCGAGAGACAATTGTTGTAGGACATTCTAAGAGCAATTCCTACATGAAAATTCACACAAGAACTTTCAAATACTGAATATTTCAATTCAATTCACTCCCTAATGCACAATAGGGAGTTTAAATAAAGAAGAGACCTAAAACAATAAGGAAACTAAAAGATAAGCTATTGCTGAAAGATAAACTATCAAGATAATAAAATATCATACGCTTCACATATGGAAATATTAAGATATACTCATATCTCTTTATTCCTCTGTACTTACCCTGCATCAGCAGATAAATGCCGTCTAAATTGTATATTGAGGGGTCACATTTTATGTTTTGCTGTATAGGCTGGTGAGCTCACTGCAAGACTTGAACTGGATGATCCTTCTGCTGTGAGAAAAGCAGAACCTTTCAGTGGTGGCTTTCCAGTCCTGGTGCCCCCAACTGCTGTATCAGGAAAAGTTCATCAGAGGTTTGCTGCAAGTTCGAATGCAGCTCAGATGATTCTCGCGGGTTATGAGCACAATATAGATGAAGTAGGTATCCAGAAGATCATTCATTGTCTTTGGGCATACCATCCTTCACTTGAATACTGGTGTGCATGCAGTAATTAATTTACTCTGAAATTTGCTGGAGGGAAATGCAACACCATGAACCCAATTTATAGTTGTCGATGATATGCTTTATGTTATAAAAAGCGCTTCTCAATTCTGTCAGGTAGTCCAAAGCTTGCTGAACTGTCTTGACAGTCCTGAACTCCCTTTCCTCCAATGGCAACAATGCTTGTTGGTCCTAGCAACATGGCTTCCTAAGATCCCAGAAATGAAGTTAGCATCTCCCACTTCAGTTTTGCTTTTAGGTGATTAGAGTGAATTTGTTCTCTGCTCTGTTTTTTGCTTTCACTCTCATGTGCACAGGTTTTTTTTACCCCCACCTTTTCCTGTTTCTTTGCATCCAGTTGGAATCAAAATACAGAGAGTTTGAAGCAATCACAAGTTCTCAGATTGTTGAATTCCCTGCTAAGTTATTAAAAGGTGTTCTTGAGGTCAGGACCTCATTTTGTCATTCTTATTTATGTTCTCAATTCCCAGAGAGCTCCGTTTCTCAAGTTGCATAGTGTTACAATTTTCTCTTCAGGACCATCTGAATTCATGCTCTGAGAAAGAGAAAAAATGTTCAAGAGAGGCTTATTGAACCTCTGATGAGGCTGGTAAAGTTTTATGAAGGCGGAAGAGAGAGGCATGCTTGTGGAATTGTTCACTCTCTTTTTGAGGAGTATTTGTCAGTTGAAGGATTGTTTAGTGACAATATCCCGGTAAGTCATCAAGCTGCTGCAGTTTGCCAGTTGTGTTTCACTTTGACTGTTGCTTACCTACATTCTTAGTTTTTTCCAGCATATATCCTGGTTTCAATCATTCCTAGTGATGATGATTTTCATAAATTTCAGAAATGTTAATCAAACAAACCATCTACACAGAAGAAAAAAATAGGGACAAATAAACCGTGTCATTTACCCACCCGGACAGTGATCAGAAATTGTGTGAGACTTATGGGTCCAGAAAATGAAGGCATTATAGTTAAGAAAAGATTCTTTTGGTTCTGCACCAAGGAGTGCTGATCAAATGCATCCTAAGAGCTTTGGAAAAAATGAATTTATTTTGTAGTGGTTTAAGGTTCTGAACTTCTGATATTTGACTTTTCTACAGGCTGATGTGATTGAGTGTCTCCGACTTCAGCATAAGAAAGATTTGTTGAAAGTTGTCGATATGGTACTTTCACATCAGGTGTCCTGCAAGTATAGAATACTGTGGCATTGAATATTTGAATTCCTGTTTATGATCCATTTCTTTCTCGGCATGTTTATTCTGACATCTGGCTTATTTAAGTGACCATAATATCGGTTGAGGGTGATAAGAATTTAAAAAAAAAAAAAATTGATCTACGGCTCATGGACAACTCGTTTACCCGAATCCTGCTGCATACAGGGAAAAACTTGTCCGTTTTTTTCAGCTTAATGATATGATCCACTCTGAGGTTGGCAATCGTGCAATTTCCTCATTTTCCTTTGTAGCTACTTATTGCCCAAATATGCATTTTAACTCTGAGAAGCGAAAATATCCCCGTGCATTTCTAGTTATGTAATGCCATATGCTGCTCTGATGTTTAAAGTTTTTGAGTTGAATGATTTGGACTTTGGAACAAATTTTCAATTCTTGCAGTTGGCACTCAAGGCTAGTCAATTGCTTGAGCAAACCAATTGAGTAAGCTACGTTCGAACATTGCGAGAAACCTTGCAGAGTTGGAAATGTTTACAGAGGATGGCAAAAACAAGGATTCCCCATAAAAGAAAAGGTGCCGTCAATGAATGCATGGAGGCTCTTGTAAGTGCTCCACTAGCTGTTGAAGATGCCCTGGTTGTTCGATCACAGTGTTCATACGCTTCAGAAGCAAGTGGTTAAGACATATGTCCGGAGGCTGTACCAGGTAACTTCATTACCGCCTTTTTCGGCCTTCTGTTGTTGACTATTGGCTGGTGTATGACTTCACATTATGGCCCTATTTGGCAAACAACTTTTTGAAGAGTTTTTTGACCAAAAAGAGCTTTTTTGACCAAAATTAGCTTTTTGACCAAGTGAAAAAGCTAATTTGGATGTTTGGTAAAAGAGCTTTTTAAAAGAGCTTTTTGGGTCTAAAAAACTAATTTGAAAAAGCTAATTCCATTAGCTTTTTGGAAGAGCTTTTTGAAGAATTAGCTTTTTGTCTCACAACTTTGTCAGAAACAGCTAATTTTACCAAACAGTTTTTCAACAAACAGCTAATTCAAATAGCTAACTCAAACAGCTAACAGCTAATACAAACAGCTAACAGCTGTTTGCCAAACAGGGCCTATGTAACTTTCTTCATCTCTTTTATCAGCCTTACCTAGTCTTCGGAAGTGTCACGATGTAGTGGAACATATGTGGCCTCATTGCTTCTTGGGAGTTTATGAAGGAACACATGGAGGGTCAAGATCTCTGATGATCAATCATCTAACAGACCACTTGTTCAGAAACCTAGGAAAAGAAAGTTGGGGGCTATGGTTCTTAGTAAATCTCTTCAGTTCCTGCAGGAGTAATTACTGCTGCGTTGAAAGAAACAACCAATAACTCACACAAAGCACTGATGGCTCTTTAGAGTGAACTAGCCATGGAAACATGTTCCATATTGCACTTGTTGGTGCCCACAATCAAATGAGTTTGCAGCAGGACAGGTGCATGAAAGCAAGCCCTTTTGTTTGTTCAGTGCAACCTGAATCAATGTTTTACGTGTTTCATGTTTGAACGCATTATTTACTTTTGTTGATCATATCTGTGGCATGGCGATAGCCTGCAATTGGAACTTTAACCTTTCTGTTTCATTAACCGGTTTTGTCATAGATAAAACTCAATTTCGCCACTTGTTTTTCACAGTTTGCAGTGGTGATGAAGATCAAGCTCAAGAGAGAATCAAAAAGTTGACCGAAATTCTCAGAGAGCACGAAGTGAGTTCAAGTCTTCGGGCTGTTGGTGTCGAGGTGATTAGTTGCATCATACAGATAAATGAAGGACGAACACCAATGAGGCATTCCTTCCATTGGTCTGCAACTGCGTCATCTGGCTTTCAACATATCTTGAGCTGGTAAAATGCTTTATATATGCAGTCTTAGGTTTTCCGTCTTTTGTTCATCTCTTTCATTTTCATCTTAGGTTTAGTTAGAGCCCTAATTTTCAAGCATGTAAAGGATTAATTTTGCTCCCATAAGCTAATAACAATATATCCCCAAACCAGGACAAGCTTAAAGGCTATGAAAATATTAAATATACTACTTCACGGGATCGCCAATGGCACCTTTACACTGTTGTGGATTAGCCATCCATCCAAAGGATGTTTCTCAGGACGCTTGTAAGGCAGCCTATATCCTGTGAAGGATTCACAGGTGTCGAACTAGGAACTCTTCCAACAAAAGGGCCTATTTCTTCTACATCAAGAAGCACTCGGAAGTCCTTAACAATTGCAATCGAAGAGTTGGAACTCAATCCACACAATGCTACTTTGAAGCCAGATCATGCTCATATGTACCTGTACATTGTGAGGGAGCAACAAATACATGACCTTCTGCCATATCATCGGTAAATAAAACCTCCAGAACTCCTTTTCCATCCGTCATTTTTATACAACTTAATTCTCAAGTACGAGTCATTTTTGCCAGTTGTTTCCAGGGAAGTCAACATAGATGACCAACATAAAGAGGCTAACGTTGAGATGATACTAACAGAGCTTGCACATGAAATCCATGATCTTGCTGGTGTAAGAATGCATCGGTTAAATGTTTGTGAGTGGGAAGTGAAGCTTTGGATATCATCTTCTGGGCAAGCCAATGGCTCCTGGAGATTTGTGGGTATGAATGGGACTGGTCATACCTGCACAGTACACGTAAGCTTGAATTGTGTGCTCTTCCTCGTCAGATAATATGACTACAGATTTTTCCATAACATGAACCTTCACTTTTCAACAGTCGACACTCATTGATTGGGTTGCCCATTGTTTATTGACCAAACGCAAAGGGCTTATAGCATTAGTGCTATCAAAGCCTGATTGATATGCCTTTAATATGGCCGGGTTTTTTAACGGAAAACACCTGGACATTGATGGCTTCTGCTGATATGAACCAGATGAATTGTGAAGTATTTTGATATAAACCTCATGAATTACCAATTTACCATGAATCTGATGGCCTTTGTTTCTGAACAAGGGTTATACCCGTCATGATGCGAGGATGTAGTTCAAACATAGATAAAATTGTTTTACTTATTGAATAAATAACTATCAATCCAAATAGTAAAAAATCTGATATGTTAGACTATACTGTTTATGAACAGTTGAGCATTTTTTTTTTATCCCTCTTCTATTGTGACAATATATAATCTTTATTGTAAATGCAAAACTCAAATTGTTTTTATTCATTTAAATCATTTCTTTGTTAAATTTATATTTCATTGAAATATTAAAATTTATTACTAATTTGTAAGTGGTACTCACTTTAATATATAGAATTTATATTGCATTAAATCTACACCCATCTTAAATGACATTCTTGTCCCTTACAGTATCCTATATGGCATGCAATGCTAGGGTTTTAGTCAATTTTTACTTTAATTTTATTAATGGAAATAATCAGTGAAAATATATGAATGTTAAAAGTAATAATAATCCTATCACAAAAATTATTGTTTCTTTTTAGCTATTATTGTTTCTTTTCGTTTTCCATTTAAATTCCTTTTGTATTTGTACTAGAATTATTTATTTACTATTTTCTCAAATACTCTGATATGTGAGACATTTTTTTATGGGCAAGTTTTAGTAATTAAATCATCTTTTTAAATTTAGTTGCTTTAATAAAAAATTATAGTAAAGTTAAAGTCTTACTAATTACTATATAAGTTATCAAAAAAGTAACCAAGTAATCCTATGTGGACATTTATGTAACCGAGTAATCCTATGTAGCCTCACACATGCTATCTTACGTGTCGCTCATATATTGGTTATATCTAACTTTCAACATATATATAGATGATATGGCGCCGAGGTTTACCAGGAGTTGGAGGACAGCAGCCGATATGAAATGGTCTACCATTCAGTGTCTGTCCCTGGGCCTCTTCATGGTGTACCAGTGAAAGCACCTTATCAGCCACTAGGAGTCATCGCCCGTAAGTGACTTCAGGCCATGAGAAGCAGCACAACTTACTGTTACGATTTCCCATTGGTATGGCATTTCAAACTTTTGCCCCATTTATTTGATTTTTACTTGCCCATCATTTTTTCGATCTACTTATGTTGTGAGAAAAGAGGCCATTAATCACCTTAGCAAACTAAGGTCCCACGGGAACAGCCTGTTTGCAAGTGAAACTGTGCAACTGTGCAAGGCTGTGAACATCTGACAAACCTCCCATCTTTGACCTTGCCCACTCATGCTCTAGGCACGAGCCTCTTGACAGAGGGGTCAGGATAATGGTATGATATGGTATCTTCCGACTTCTTTGCGCTGATTAGGAAAGTATCAAACGTGCAATTTTTTAACGCTTTCATGTTAACAATCAACTTGCTTTGTGGAGCACTACACTAGAACTTTCTCAGCATCGACTTGTGCAGATGGAGTTTGATTATCAATGCTCCTATTTGCAGGCTTTCTCGACTGCATTGGAAAAATCAAGGGCATCTCAGTCCCCAGGTTCTAAGAAACCCGCTTTTAAACCACTGCTGATAGTGACTGAGCTGGCTTTTGCTGATCCAAAAGGCACCTGGGGCGCACAGCTTGTTCATGAGATTGCCACGCTGGCCTCAATGATGTGGGCATGGTAGCCTGGTGTATGGAAATGTTAACTCCAGAGTTCCATGATCGACGAACGATTATTGCAGTAGCAAATGATGTTACTTCCAAGGCCTGATCTTTTGGCCCAAGAGTAGATGCTTTCTTCCTTGCAGTTACTGATCTTGCATGTGCCAAGAAACAGCCTATAGTTTACTTGGCCGTCAATTCTGGGGCTCGCTTTGGCGTAGCTGAGGAGGTAAAAGCATGCTTTGGAGTTGGCTGGTCAGACGATTCAAGCCCTGAGAATCGTTCCAAGTATCTCTGCTTGACACCAGAAGATTATTCTCGGATAGGATCATCAGTTATAGCTCATGAGCTAAAGCTTGAAAGTGCAGAAACTAGATAGGTCATAGACACTGTTGTAGGCAAGGAGGATGGACTAGGAGTGGAAAACCTATCCGGAAGTGGGGCAATAGCCGGTGCCTACTCCAGGGCATACAAGGAAACATTTACCCTAACGTTTGTGACAGGCAGAACAGTTGGTATTGGTGCTTATCTTGCTTGTCTGGGAATGCAGTGTATTCAGAGGCTTGATCAGCCTATACTTTTGACCAGGTTCTCTGCATTAAACTAACTCCTTGGTCGAGAGGTTTACAGCTCCCATATGCAACTTGGTGGGCCAAAAATTATGGCACCCAATGGGGTTGTGCATGTCATTGTTGCAGATGATCTAGAAGGAACATCAGCAATCTTGAAGTGGCTCAGCTATGTTTTACCCCATTCCAGCAGTGCACTTCCAATCTTACGTTCTTTCGACCCTCCTGCAAGGCCAGTTGAGTACATGCCTGAAACTTGCTGTGATCCCCGTGCTGCTATTTGTGGTACACTGGATGGTAATGGTAAATGGCTTGGGGGTATTTTCGACAAAGACAGTTTTGTTGAAACCCTGGAAGGCTGGGCAAGAACAGTTGTTGCAGGAAGGGCAAAACTTGGAGGCATTCCTGTCAGCATTGTTGCTGTTGAGACTCAGACCATGATGCAAGTTATCCCAGCAGACCCATGTCAGCTTGACTGTCGTGAAAGAGTGGTCCCCCAAGCCAGGCAAGTGTGGTTCCCAGATTCTGCAACTAATACAGCCCAAGCCCTGTTGCACTTCAATCGAGAAGAGCTTCCACTTTTCATTATAGCCAATTGGAGAGGCTTCTCAGGCGGGCAAAGGGATCTCTTTGAGGGGATCCTTCAGGCAGGGACCACTATTGTTGAGAATCTTCGAACTTACAAACAACCTGTTTCTTGTTTACATCCCCATGATTGGGAGCTCCGTGGAGGTGCATGGGTTGTTGTGGATAGCCAGATAAATTCGGACCATATTGATATGTATGCAGACCGAACAGCTAAAGCAATGTTCTTTGAGCCAGAAGGGATGATTGAGATCGAGTTCAGGACCAAGGAGTTGCTTGAATGCATGGGAAGACTTGATCAACAGCTTATCAGTCTCAAGGAAAGACTTGATCAAAAGCTCGGGAGAAGCAAGTGTAACCCATATATGCTCTCAGATAGCAACCAAATTTGCAGAATTACATGACACTTCTCTGAGAATGCCTTCGATAGGAGAAATTCTCGACCATTCTTTTATAAACAATTGCGTCGAAAAGTTATGGAGGAATAACTGATTAAAATAGTAATAGAAGCTGCTGGTGAACAGCTGAGCCGTAAATCTTCAGTGAACTTGATTAAAAAATGGTTCTCTGAGTCAGAGATTACTCGAGAGGGAAGTGGAGCTTGGGCCGACGATGAGGCTTTTTCAGATGGAAGGATGATCTGCCAACTATGAGGTGAAGCTGCAAGAGTACGTGCAAGGGGTTGAATCAATTGTCAAATATGAGCAACTCAGCTTCAGATTTGAAAGCTCTGCCTCTCGGTCTTGCTGCCCTTCTGCAACAGGTATTTCATGTTCCTTTTCTCTTCCATCTTTCGGCTATTGAGTTGAACATAACACTGGCTAAAACCTAAATGTGGTGTTTAATTCAAGTCAGACGCATTGGATAACACTATTGCAATTCAGATAAACTTATTTTGCATGGAATGCGGTTATTCTAGGTCGAACAAATAAAAGTTAAATCCCTGCCAAAATGTGTAGATTATAGAAATAAGAAAATTCTTTTGTTGAAATACAAAATTAAAAATCCATGAATATACACAGTTTTCCCAGTCCGGCAAACTTAGCTAGTCAGGACGGCTAAGATTCTTTCCATGGTTGAACTGTACCATTTTTTATTTTTAGTTTGTAGACCTGTGTAGTAACTTCTAAACCCAATGCAGGTGGATGTGGATACACGATCAAAACTAGTGGAGGAACTTCGGAATGTGCTCAATTGATACCTTGTATTCATAAACTCCTTTATTTATTTCAGGTATCGAGGCAGGAAATTGGATTTTTTGCCTCGTCAAAGATTTATGTGGCAATGTATTGTATTCATTATGAGATTATATGTATAGGAGATATGAAAATCAATCTGGCAGTTAGCTTCCCTATTAAGATTCAAGAGCATGTAGTGGCTCGTAGTTGCCTACTTTGCACGGATCTTGTAATAATTTGTAAACAGTTATAAATAGCTGACTCCAGATACAGAAGCTTCTCAGAAAAGAATTAGTGGACCAGGTCCAACTTCTCATTTTATGTTGCATTTTGAATTTCCAATGTGACAAATGTTCTCACACTTCACCTTGTGTCCAAGTATACTCTGTAGGGCCTCCTAGTTTCAATACCCCTGGCTCAAATATATCTAGTGTAATCTTCTACCTCCTTGCTGTGGTCTTGATTTCATCCCTTGGCATTAACCAGCAAATAAAAGCAACCGACTATGGTTTGTTTACCCTATACTTTGTCCAGTTTTGATCCTAGCATTAAGATCCTAACACCCATTTGTACCCAATGCAACCATGCACATTGTGCTGGTGTCACATCCAAATTTTAAGCTCCAAGTTGCAAGAATATTTCCATGAGTTCAACTAAACAGAGATCTACATTAGGAAAGCAGAGGCATATATAATGCAATAAAAAGCACAAACAGAGGAATAGCACACACCACCATTTAAGGATTGAATTAAACTAAATGACGATTACTTAGGCACTGGATTTTCATCAAAATTAAGTCAACATGTGAGTTGGCAACTGTTATGTAGCCACTCCATGGGAAAGGTTTGCTTCGACTTACAAGGACTAAGAACCCAAAAAAAAAATTTGAATGCCTCCAGGCTACATTCTACTCATTGGTACACTTGACCATGAATTCAGGCTTGTTCACCGCTTTCGTTCTGCTCTCCATTTGTACACTGGCCTATCTGTTGGGCAAACAAGTTGTTCTTCCCGCAGCTTGCGTTTTTTACCCTTTTTCTGTGTCAGCATAAACAGGACCTTAGTCTCAGTCAAAAACTGCTAATGACAACAACAAAGGAAGATGAGGACAGAACATTTTTGTTCCTCAACTGAAACTTTCTGCAATTGGAATTTGTTCCCATCTGAACCACACAAAGTTTTAAATACAAAATATTCGAGGTGATTCATGATGAAAATTAGGCCGGGCATACCCTTTGATATGACATTGATTCCTGAAATGCAAAATTGAAACAAAGAAATGGCACAAATGTTTTGAGGTAACTAGGAAACCATTAACTGGGAAGGAAAAGAGGAGAAAACACACACAGCACTGCCCATGATTCCTTTCTCTACAGATCCCAATCAAGTCACTCAAACTGACTCCGACATCTCACGTCAAGAGTAAAGCTGCATTGATCTTGTCGTCACCACAACAAGACCTCCATGCCTAGGGTAGCTGTTCATGTATATAAAGCTATAAATAGAGTCACAAATGTAAGAACCCATACAGTTTGATTTGGAAAAATACTCGTTTTTTCAGTAAAGATGGGTTTTGTTAGGAAATCCATATTGCCTGACACATCTGTCAAGAAGTAGCCAGGGGCATTTTTAGCATACTCTGTTTTGCAATATTTAGGGCTTACACTATGCATATATATCGTTGACAAGCACAGTACATTATACGAATTAGGACAAGCTTAGCATGTCATGCCTGTAGTTCCTTTTGCAAGGCCATCTCATCATAAACTCTCTCCAAGTCTTGAACCCTCTTCATTCTTGCCTCAAGCTCGCGGTAAGAAGCATCCATTTTTCTGCTCACAAAGTAATGTTGATATGCATACAAGTTAATGGATGCATCATACATATAGCAAAACAAGATGTCATCTAAGGTGAGACTCTCACCCTTGATGTATGATGAGATGGGCATTTCAAAGGTAAACTTTTTTTTGGCGTGAGGGCATCGGGGGGGGGGGGTTGCATAGTCCATTTAGGTGCGACTTATTAGTAATCGCAAAAGGTTTATGAAGCACCAACGAAATCATCAGACCATAGAACAGATACATTATCTCACATCTTATATACATCAGTTCTCCTAGACCAATTATCAAGCAGGCAATCCGTACAGACTACTCAGATTAAATTCCAAATATAGAACACAGGGGCATGTAGTGGAAATTCTATAAGAATGGTAGGCAAAATCAGACCCATTATATGGTATTATGCATTAAGTTTTCATTTCCTGGTACTACACAAGCTTCAAGTATATTGCATTAATTGTTTCTGAATCCGACTGTCGGCACTTCAAAAGATGCATCATTGGCTTCTTCGACACAAGCAGTTCGCATGGTTTTACCATCCAACAGTGAATCACAAATCCAAACCATCATAATGTACCAAAAATCACTAATATTCTGTGTACATAGAAGCAACACCAACCCCCCCCCCCCCAAAAAAAAAAACGAAAGAAATAAACCAAATCAGACAGCATAATGTACAGAGTATGCCACATTTTTATTTTTATTTTTGACAAGGAAAATGCCACGTTTTTAGATGGTCACAGATATCTCCAATTTTGACTTTGATGATCAAATAAAAATGTGCACGATTTTTAAAGAGCTAGCTCCAACATACCACATTAGCACAAATCTAAAACTGCTAAATCCAGTGTCTCCTGGTTAACTAGTACAGCAATTTAAAAGGATGAAAAAGAAAGAAAGAAAGAAAGAAAGCAGTTTTTTTACCAAAGACGTGGTCTAGCAGGATTCAAACACCTTTCATCAAGGACATGGTGTGTTCAAGTCTGCCTAGGGGAAGATGGAAGGAGGATGACTTTCCCTCCTTGCTCATTATTTACCTATGCCTATCCTCTTGCATTCCAAGCCCTCGCCATACGGAATGTCACCGTGGATGATGGGGCCCCTACCCCCCCCCCCCCCCCAAAAAAAAAGACCCCAAAAAAGGAAAAAAGAAAGGCATGACATACAAAGTCAGCCCCCAACCCCAAGGAAAAAAAGCGAAAACCACTGGAATGTATTGGCATGCCAGACATTCAAAAAACTAGAGGGAGAGGGAGAGAAAGAAGTAACTTTACCTCTTGATAACCTCAGGTACAGAGATTAACTTATGCTGCCCTCTACTCTTCAAGGAACTTGAAATTTCATTTGCCTCTTCGCTACAACCAAAAAGAATTTTAATACCTACCTTAGAGCTATTAATTGACAATTGACCCTTCTCCCTATGTCATTCAAGACAAGAGAGTGGGATGCTATGTAGCACTTTAGAGCACAAAAATCACAAGCACTCATCCTTTGTCATTCAAGACAAGAGGGTGGGAAGGTCTGTAGGACTTTAGAGCACAGAAATCACAAGCACTCATCCTTTGTCGTTCAAGACAAGAGGGTGGGAAGGCACACAATGAGACAACAAAACCATAGGCATTTATAGAGTGCATTTATAATAACACAGAAGAAAAGAGTATTCCATCTAATCAGCTCAACTTTCAGAAGTTCCATTAGAATGACAACAATTATGGGGAACCAAATAGTACCCTTATGCCCTTCACAAACTCCAGACCATGATATTATCGAGCAAACTATGGCTTAATTAATGTCAGATGCAGCAATATAGTCGGTGATGGCTTTGAAGCTTGAATTGAATCAAGTTCTACCAACATCATTAAAAAGAATGAAAAGTCTTTATACCAATCACAATATACTAAAAATGAAGAATTGTCTTCGTACCAACCACTAGATGGTATAAATCAAGAATTCGCACTACACTAAACTCATTTAAAATGTGCACATCAAAATAAAATCTTGAGGGGGTAGGGGCAGATAACAGCTTCGAACCCCGTCTCCTTCCTCTGACTGCTCTACTAGAGAACCTCTCGGCAATGATGGTGGCTTCCTATGACTGTACATCCTATGAGAGTCGAAACTTTCATCAGCAGTGATACCAATCAGACACGGAAAATTACAATAGCAGAATGGCGGAAACATAACAACAGAAGCCACTCTGGAGTGGAATTGAGGAGACCCATGAATTGCAACATCTCTGTAACGCCTTATTCTCCGCAAAATCAAACAAAAACCTGGGAAAACCTATATTTAATAGTGTATTGGGAACCATAAGTCAGGGTATTCGACAGAAGAGGAGAAGATGAGAAGGCCATTAATATTGTCAGAGCCTTTGTTGAGAGGGTGGGGGGAATGAGTGCGAATATATCTAATAAAGGTAAGCAGGAACTCGTTTGCTGCTGGCCAAGTCTGCCGGACATCAATAGATTTGCATCAGGTAGGTTCATGATCCATGGCCAGCGAGGGAGCCTAATGAACCTCTACCGGATGATAATGTTAAGGCATCTATATTGGCATATTGAAGCAACTTGTCGGTTACAACAAAGTAAGAGAAATGAGGAGGGAGGTGATTATGGTAATGGAGAGGGTGATTATACTTCCAATGACTTCCTGCCACAGCTTCAATTGATGCAGCTGAGAAAGTAGGAGTAGTGGAAGAGGATAACAAGTGCAGACATTTTTTTTAATATTAGAAATGAAAGACCACATCAAGAGGGAGGCTGCAGATGATCATTCAGGAAGGGGGAAGATCATTACGTGAACGAGGAAAGATGGTGAGAGAAGTGAGATAGGAGACAGGTATGCCGAAATATGGACGAAAATGGACAAAGTCAAAATTTGAGGAAGAACACTAATTGGGTGGAGGGAGAAAAGAAAAAGATATTTTCATCAAAGACTTCAAGATCAACATGAAAAATCAGCACAACAAGGTCATGTTAACGTCCAATTCATCACTGTGCTCGTGGTCAAGGCATTGTGAAAAACACATAAGCACTCAAAAGCACCATCTTCCAAATGGAATTAGCAAAAGTTTAGGGACACAAAGGGAATTCTCCCAAAGAAAAATAAGACAGCCGTAGGAACAGCTCTTCAATGTTGGGGTTTACGACGATTTTTTCTTTTTTCCTTTTTCAATGAAAGGGGGTACATTCCTCATAGCCTTCACACCAGATCTCAGTGAAGTTATGACATTTCTCTTTTGATCATAAATAAAATGCATTTGTCTTTTGTTTCTTTCGCTGTCCTTTCCCCTTTCCATTAACTTGTTGCTAATCTCAGCTTCGTAAATCAATACCAATGAAGGAACAGCAATCACAAACCTGTCTTCTGCATAATAAATGTGTTTGTTCGCTGGCTGATTATCTAAAGAATGTAGCACAGCTTTAAGTTTTTCAACTTTCTGCAAATAACAAAGCACAACATTTGATCAGGAATTGCAATCAGACATCAACATCTGTTTCATAAAAAATGCTGAACATAAATTGGCATGAACTATACTTGCCTTCTTCTCACTTTGAATTTTCTGAAGCACATATCCCATATCTTGGGTCCTCATTAACATGAGTTCTTCTGGGGTATATTTGTTTGCCTCACTCCTGACATTTCAAGAGGAACACGTTAGTGAGATTTTGGAAGGGGGGAAAAGAAGAAGAGCAAAAACGAAACTTGGAAAACTCAAAAAAAAAAAAAAAAGAAGCATTACGCAGGCCTATGAACTCCATCGACAGTTTTGGCTTTGATCATCCGAAAATAAAATTCATCAGGGTTCCTATTTGCAGCCTTCTCTTTGAGTCTCTGAATGTTCAATGAATAGTCACACAAGCCCATCAGTCAATCAGGAATACAAATTCCATATTAAGAAAAATCAAAATAACAAAAGAAAAGGGCCCACAAATAAATTAACCAAATTCTTGGATGAGATCATCTCATATAAGAGTCATTGTGAGACGATCTTCTTCAGGAATAATTTTTTGACATTTTGTATTGACTAATAATAGATTTTGGAGTGACTTTTTAATTCAGGAGTGATTGATGGTTCATCTAGCGGTAACTTTTGTTACAGTCACCTCTAAATGAACGACTATAAAAGTCACCATAAAAGTATTCACCTTATGATATTACATAATGTACGACGGTCTCACACAAGACTTAATAAATTAACATCGAACATTTGATCAATCAAAAAGGATCTTTAGCCATGGGAACTGAAAAGAGTACCCGCAAAGTCTCCTCTTTTTTGTGGTATTCTCTAGCACGGATAACATAGTCCTTGTGCTTCTCAAGTAACCCAAATTTCCTCCTTGAATGCCTGACAATATCCAACAAAAATGAATTGAAACAAATCTGAATATCAACAACATTAGGTCTAGAAAACCAAATGAAACACGCAACAGAGAAGACTTCAGAGACAAAATCATAAGGCAGGGAAGCTCAAGCACTCACGGTTGAGCTCGTTCCTTGTACGCCCTTTTGGGGATAGCATTTCGTAAAGAAGACATTGTTGCTCCTCCAAGCAGAACCAAAACCCCTTCTTTTCTACCAATATATGTGTATGATCTGAAAATTCAGAACCGCATTCAATCAATTGCTATAGCACCACCAACTGAAGATTACTATTTAAAAAGCAACCTAGCAAAAGGCCGAAGTTCGAAAAACCCTAAAAATCGGCGTCTTTCAATTCATGAATTAAACACGAGAAATGGATACAGGTGAGAACATGGAAATTTGGGGATAGGAAAACTGCAATCACAACACATAGGGCGCAGAACCAGCAAAAATGAGCATGATAAGTGTATAAAGCAAACTAGCAATTTAGAGAACTTATTGAGCTTTAGCGCAGCAGTGAACCAAAACGATGGTATGATAAGGAATGGTGTCGGCCCTGGCGGCAACGTTGGCGATGAAGGAAAGATTGGGAGAACACTCACCGGATGAGATAACCGGTGCCGGAGTTCCCCAAACGCCGGCGGAGTACCTTCACGGAGAAGAGAGAGAGAGAGAGAGTGCGCGTGTTTTGTAGACGGATATGCAAGACCGAATGACACGGAGCAGACACCAGGCCGAGGGTTCCAGGGCTGCCGTCTTGTCGAGGCTTATGTTTTGGAAAAATTACCAATAGGTGTTGTCTTTAATTTTTAATCACCCACAGGTTCCCTTCTTGCTAGTAATTGTCGCACATTCAAACATATGAGCGGGAGCCCTCATCGTGATGCCTGAATAATTTGCAGTTTCTCTCATCGCTAGCTTATAAGCTCACATCTCTGTCTATTTTCACCACAGCCGCTCTCGACACTTAGGCCCAAGAAGTTGGGCCACTCAGCGGCGACACCAAGTCACCAACTGGCGGTGGTTTGTGGGATTGGAGGTCTCACCCCCTGCCTTATTGCAACTGAAGCTAAGAAAGGACATCGGAAGGGAGCCGGAGTGGCTGTAGGGCTGTAGCACTATTGGGTGGTGCACTTGGTGGTTATGTGGCCGAATAAACAGTGGCAGTGGCACAGTACCAACAAACAACAACAAAATTGCCCACCCTTGTTTGTTTAATTGAGATGAGAAAGAGAGGAGTCAACGTGAGGCGATGACTGGAGGCGGAATCCGGTTGTTGCAGTGGCAGGGATGGTAGGACTTTATCTGGCAGGTGGAGTCGTGGGGCAGAGTGGAGCTAGTGGCTGGGCGCGGGGCTTTGCCCCAGGTAGCTTCAATGTTTCACGGATAGGGGAATAAGATTAGGAAGATGAAATAAAAAGGTTTTTTAAGAAAAAAATTATGTTGCAAGTGTCTTATTATCATTCTTTGATAAAATATTGGATGGTGGCACAAGTTGCTTTCCATATAAAATCATATTTTTCTTCTATTTTTACATCATATTGATTTTGATGATGTTCATTTATTCAAAAAAATGATACTTTATTATTTCATTTATGTATTCCAAATTTTCAATCATGTTATTATTTTCCATATTATTTCCAACACATACGTAAATCTACTTAAAGATTAATTGAATTGACTAATATATTCATGAATAATTTAACTAATTATCCTATGGATCTAAGTATTAAATTAATTATAGTAATACATTTGAAAATTATAAATTTCGATATAAGCTGACATAATGCATAGTTAATTGATCCAATTATAGATCGATAATTAGGGCAAATTTCAACCTAGTACATGGTTTTTTTAAGAAAGAAAATTATAAAACTATATCGTTTTTCGATTCATTTCAAGTGTATTTTCCTTCCAATATTATTTTTAATCTAAACATCAATTCAATTAAAGATAAATGGACATAGAACGCCATCCCCTTTAAAAAATCTAATTATGATTGAACCTTATATGTAAGTAGTAGATCGCTAGTCCCATCTAATCACAATTGTGAAAAGAAGCAAACTTCATTGGTGTTTGAATTTTTCTCTCCAAAGACTATGCTTTCTGTACTTTAATAAAATATAATTAATTTAATAATTCTCTTTATGAGAGTGAGACTCTTAAAAAAAGGATAAAAAAATTTAAATAGGGGTTATCTTTTATATATATATATATATGTCCTTCAACTAATATTTTATAACCTGTGCTATGTGCAGAAAAGCTTTTGACAAGTTAGTTTTATTATTTAGAAAGGTAAATTTATTAAATCATACAATAAAATTGATGATTGGTGGAACTTTTTATCATTTGGGGTTTAGATTTGGGGTTTAGTGTATGAAGTTTAGGGTTTAGTGTTTGGGATTTAGCGTTTATTTAGATTTACGGTATAATAATTTCCAACCTTTCTTTTCTTTTGTTCTTAGTGCCTCTCCTTTGTGTACATGAGAGCACCACATGAATAATTCTAATAAGTAAAACATGGATTAGAAAATCATATTGAATAGATTTATCAAGTATGTATAAATTATTTTTGCTCCCTTTTTTAATGTCTCTTAAAAGAAGGAACCAAAATATGAAATAAATAAGGAAATATTGTCGACGTTATTTATTACGTGTGCCGAGAAAACAATAATATGTAATTCGTTAACAATATTCAACAAGGAAGCACTTTGGAGAGTAAGTGAATACACACGTGACTCTTATTATATATAATTTTATCATTATCATGTATATGATAAATTCACCAATTTTTTACATGTTAATCACATGCCCTATAAGAAAAACTATTCATTTGCTAACCTGATTAACAACATACCCCCAATCCAAAAATACTACTAATAAAGAAAGGGTTAACAAAGGTCCTAAAGCCCCAAATCCTACACCGTAAACCTCAAACATAAACCCAAAAAACTTAAAGCCTAAACCCCATACCCTATGCCCTAAACTCCAAACCCCATACCCCAAGACCTAAACCCCATAATCCAAAGACCAAACCCTAAACCCTAAACCCTACGACAATGAAGGTTTGCAAAGTAAAGTTCATGGTTTTGGGCTCAACCCTAAGCTAAGGTTCAACCATCTAACATTAATTTTAATGGTTTAGGATATATGGCTGTATCCAGTGTTTAAGTATCAAAAATTAGGTTTTATAGTTGGGGTTAGTAATGTTCTCAACCAATGAATTAATTTCGAACGAGTCACAATTCTAATTTAACTATCATCGCACAAGGAGTTTGAAAGTTAGTTAATTAATTCAGCATGTAGTATGTTTACCCATGTACAATACTATCCAATTAATCCACGTTGGCTTACATGGTCAACCCGGTTCGCATGTAAGGTTAACCCAGGTTGGTGTACAAGGTCAACACAAGTTGACATATATCACTTGAAAACTAAATATACTCTATGAAAATCCGTGCGCTTGTGGACCTATATCTTTTTAATGATGAATATTGCTTTCTTATCCGATATGTGATTGTTATGTTTGTTAAAAATTGACAGTTTTGTTTTCAATTTATAAATTTCACGCAACTCACTATTCTAGTTTAACTATTATGACACAACTGATATAAAATTAAGTTAACATGGCAAGAATTAATGAGCAAAATGTTATAAATGATGTGTGCTTCATTTGCGTATTATTTTATAGGTCTTTATTTGTCTATTATTAGCGTTTTTGGTGCATGATTTATTTCTTTGTGAGCCCGTGTTCTACTTTACATTCAACTTTTGTATTTTTGAATAGATTTCTGATCAAAGAAAGTCGAAGTATACCGGAAAGAAAGATGAGCTCAACAGACCAAAATTAGATAGGTCCAAAGTTTACACGTGTTTACAATCCAGTCACGGGTTGACATACGCGAGCGATCAGCCCAAGTTGGCATAAGTAGTCAACCGAGTTGATGTATGCTGCCAGCCTGGGTTTACATACATGGTCTTTAAATACAACTTTGATATGCTAAGTGGCAATCCATGCGCTTGCAAACCTATCATCTAGTTAATGATTAATATTACTTTGCCTAAAAAATCGAAGGCTTTATTAATAGCATGCCCCATTGAAAACAATATTAATTTGTTGTCAATGTTTAATAAAGATTAGGTTAAGGGCTAAGGTTAGCGTCTAGCATTTTAAGATAAGCATTTAAGGTATGGATATTTCTCCTTGCCTAGAGATTCATATGAAATTGATCATAAAAACCATCCGTTGTTTGGAAACTTTGTAAAACCTAAACCATTAACCTAATTAAATGCTATATCCCAAAATATAAACCGCAAAATATTAACCATAAACTATAAATGTATCACTTGGACCCTATGGTTGAGTCCTAAATCGTAAACCTTAACTATGATTAACGATATATAGTTAATTTGTGGTTTATGGTTGAAGAGTTAAAATATATGTATATCGTTTTTCAACAATCAGTTTTAAAATATAATCTACTATATATGCAATGATTATTATTAATTATTTCCTCATATTGATGTATGTCCATTATAACTTGAACCCCAAGAGTTAAAAGAGTTATATGAATATGAGGCTATCTGACATATCTTTGCACAATGAATTATGTAAATATAAATGTACACATGCACATAAATAATGTGGCATTTTGTCAAGAGATATGACTTACTTAGGAGTTCAATCTTTTCTCCAAAAATAATAATAACAATAAAATAATTTAAATTCGAACATGATGATAAAATTAAAATAAAACAATAAAAACATATGTAATTGCTAATTGTATGATTTTCTTCAAAAAAATCAAAATCTCTTTTTTGGGGGTATCTTCCCTCACATCTTCTTTTTCCTTTCGCTTCAACTAGAATCAAGGACAAAGCCACCAGCAACTATCATCTCACGTCTCTCCTCTTCTCAGCTACAACAGAACAGGGCTCGAGACCCCTGTTTTAGGCCCACGTGATACTCCTCTCTTTCTTCCCTTGCCCCACCAAAGCCGGTCAAATTTTGTGAAAACTGGTGGCCTTATTAAATGTGAAATTATGAGTATGGTGGTGGCTCTGGCTCGCTAAAAATGATCGGCACCTGTGAATTGCAATGCCTTGGGTGACAGAGGAGGTTGAGGAGAAAGAGATAACTTTGGGTTGGTTGATTAGTCCCCAATGGATTGGTTTGATTGGTCACCGTCGGAAGTCGGATAAGGAAGGACAATAGTGCTTAGAGGAGTACAGAGAGTCCATCTGATAGAAGAAGCAGCAAGGACAGTATTGTAAATTTGGTGTCTTAGCTTCTTTTTAAATAGCTCTGGGTTCCTCAGGTCCCACATAAAATAACATTACTTTCTAGAAAGGCACCTGTGGGTAATTAAAAAATAATGCAACACCTATTAATAATTTTCCGTTATGTTTTTCCTACTTGCCAAAGGGGTCATCTTGCAATAATTCTACCATCATGTACTTATATACGGTACTATGGGTCTGTTCTTTTCATGGATCAATTTTAAAGTATCAATCTCAATCTACTTCAACCCATTTTAACTTACTTCAAGTTACTTCAACCTACTTTAATTCACTTTTATTATTTTAACCAAGTTCAATTTATCACATAAAAAAAATTCAACCCACTTCAACCAACTTTAATATACTTCAACTACTTCAACATATCTCAACCTACTTCACCCTTTTACCCACCCCAATTTACCTACCAAAAGAACAGGCCCTATATATACACCCTGAAAAGATCCATCACATAATAAAAAAGAGTCATCTTTTGAAATATTGAAAGATTCATCAATTAAAGCTAAAGTTTCATAAAAACAATGAAAAATCCACTATTTGATACTATTTTGTATAATTAATGAATATTTAAATATTTCAAATGATAAATCTTTCCTATTATTATATGATGCATCTTTTCTGGAGTGTGTATCTAGCACTGCACATAAATATGTACAGTAGAATTTTGTATGATCTTGTATAGTATATTAGTTGTACTAGTTTTTTTTTTAAAACATTAGTAAGTGGTAAAAGCAGCCAGACGCATTTTCTCACAAGAGTGCGCCCAACCAAATCAGCATATAAAATAGCACCGAAGAGTAAACGCAAGGGAAGGTAATGAAGAAAAGAAATGTCTGTGTTGAGGGAATGCTCCCATTTTGATGACCAACCCACTGCAATATTAGTTTCTCGATAAATATAATGAATAGTAAAGTGCTCCAAAGTATCCAGGTACCTCCAAAAGTCACGAATGACTGCCGCAACTTGTCAAAGAGTAGGAATAGAGCTGCCAAAAGCTGACCCGATATGATTACCGATTCGAACCGAACACGAAATTAGACGGGTTTAGGTAAAGATTTTCAACCCGTTTAATTAAATGGGTTGAGATGATTAACTCATTTAATTAAAAGGGTTAGGTTCAGGTTGAAATTTTTGATATGAAAAAAATACATATTTAACCCGTTTAAATAAACGGGTTAAACAGGCCAACCCGTTTACCCGTTTACAGTAACTCATTTATCGATATATAATTATGTGTAGTTTTTTTGGAACATTTTTGGGGACCATTGAAATTTTAATTTTCAGATTTTTGGCTAGGGGGTGAGGAGTTCAAATTTTATATTTTTCACATTTTTGGTTCCTAAGCCCATAAAGCCCACCCTATCAAGTGAAAATCCTAGATATAAAAGGCTTCTTGCCTTCTTCAGTTCTTCATTCACAATACCACTCCTCCACACAAAGCTAGAGCTTACTTGAGTTGCTTCAGCCTTCAGTCGCCCCTCTCATCTCTTCTCTACTGATCTGATCTCCCCATCTCCTCTCCACTCCCCCCGCCCCATCTCCTCGCTACTAATCTCTAGGGCTTACGGATCTCCTAAGAAGCCGGTCAAAGTCGCGGCCATCGCCACTCAGAAGCTGGTCGAATTGCCACCTCTCAGTCCGTCTCTGGTAAGTCTTTTCCTCTCTCTCTATCCGTCTTTCTCTCTCCCTCTCTGGTATGTAATTTGATTAGTATGTCAAGATGATTTTTAAAGATCTATCACATCGTTAGTGTGTAATATGATTAGTATGTGAAGATGATTTCCTCTCTAACATGCATTTACCTCTATAATTCATTTCAGTTCCTGTGCCAACAATTTGTCAGCCTTCGATCTATAACCCAATAAGACTTTTAACTTTCGATCTTGCTTGCTGATTGTGTATTTTGTTGATGGTTGATGTTTGCTTGCTAATTGCAACAATTTTTTAAAAATGTGAATAGAATGGCGTCACATTATAAAGATTCAATGCCCATTGATGTTAATTCAAATGGTAAGGATGTAGCTGAAGTTAACAGTAGGGAAGCAAAGAAGCCTACTACCATTCAAACAGGGGCGTGTAAGCCTCTTGCTACTAATGCTGGTGTTGGTAAACCCCCAAAATATGAGCGAAAGTTAACTTCTACTATGTGGGAACATTATGAATTCCTTCCTCCTGATGAAGAGGGTAATTTGTTTTGTAAATGCAAAAAATGTGGTCAAACTTCTCCTGGAGATAGCAAGTACGAAACTGAAAATTTGAAAAGGCAGCCTATGATAGGCTTGCTGTTTTGTACTCATTTGGCTAGACTAGGCTTACTGGTTTGTAATAGCTTCTGAACTTGTTAGTTTGGTGATGTAATAGCTTATGAACAGGTTGTAGGTAGTGAGGCAGATGTGCCTTCAATGTCCTTCATGGACCATGGTTGTTGATTTGTTGGCTAGACTAGCCTCGTTTGTTGAGTAGTTTGTATACTAAGAATTCATGTAATCATGTATTGTTTACAAAGTATCCAACTGTAGTCTCAAGCTCACACACATGTTTTGAAACTTAAGTGGGTTAAACAGGTTAAACAGGTAAGTGATACTTAATTCTGACCCGTTTAACTTAAACGGGTTAAACAGGTCAGAATTAGGTTGACCTGTTTAAATGTTAAACGGTTTCAGGTTAGATTTTTCAACCTGTTTATTAAACAGGTCAGTTTTAGATCGGGGGATTTTTAACCTGTTTAACTTTGACCCGAATACGAACCTGACCCGACTTGACCTATTTGACAGCTCCAAGTAGGAAACATTCCTTTTAGGGAATGTATAATTGTGTGATGTTATCACCTTCCATGATTATTTTCTTCCAACATGCTTCAACTGCCAATCACAATCCATCTCATAATGTCTGCATCTCCACAATCAGGATAATGGCATCTCTATAGAACGTCACTCCTGTCTTGACCAAATGGATGTCCAATCTTTAATGACAAAACCTCTTGCTATTGAGTTATGCGAAGAATTGCTCGAAGAAGAAGTGGTGAAAGGGATTCATCAAAATTGAGTTTGACATATCTCTAGTGAGGGTTTTCCACCTTATAAGGAAGTTTGAGGTGAAACTAGGAGGAACCCCTCCTAGATGGTATTCCAACATGCAAGTTTGAATTCTCCATTTAGCGTATGCCTTTTTTTTCTTTTATCAAGATATGTAGCTGGTTGAATATTACGCTTTGGTATATGGTCATTTCTTCCTTTCTAAGTATTCCACAAAAGGTAGGCGATTTTATTAATTTTGTCATGTTGGTGACTGAGCCTACTTTTCTGTAATAAGTTCCCAAATAGTAAATTCCTTATTCATGACAGTTGGGATATAAAAGTGAAGTCATTGATTTTGATGGGCTAGTTCCTATAATGTCCCAAAGTATGAACAATCCCAAAAGAGGTGATTAGTAGATTCACAATCCTTGAAGCAAATTGGACACGAAGGGTCAATATTCAAATGCCTTTTAACTAGATTTCCTTACGCTAGAGGGCACTGTGCAGACCCTGCTATAGAAAGATTTTTACCTTTGGCATTCTGTCTAGTTTCCAAATCCACCTGTAATTCCCTCCTTGATCGGTGGCCTTTACATCATCATGTGCTAACTGAGTTGCCAATTCAGTACTAAATTGTCTAGAGCCTATTCAACCCCAACATAAGGAATCTTCTGTTTCAAAGTGTTGTATGGGTACTTGAAGAATCTTAAGAATTAGATCATCTAATGAAATTGCTATTCTCAGTTTTCTGGTATCCCAACACGCATTGTTGGTGATAAATTCACTAACTTTGCAATCAAGATTAGATAATGCTGCACTGTCAATATCAAGTAGTTCAACAAGATTTATATTGTCCATCCAATTAACCTGCCAGGAATTAATAATTTTTCTATTACCTAGCGTCCATCTGATCCTTTTATTAAGCAATGATGTACCTTGCAAAAGTCTCTTTCAAATAGGTGAATCAAGACCCTTAGGCTTGCATTCTATAAAGTCTGAATTTTTGATATATTTATGCTTTATAATTTGTGTTTATAAACTATTAGTTTCCTGTAAAATCTTTCATGCTAGCTTACATTCGAATGCGAGATTAACCACTTCTGTTTTTACAGAGAGCAAGCCCACTATATTTTTTAGGTTGATAGACTTTATCCCATGCAAGCTTTGGTATGCCTGACTTAGAATTGGACTTTTTCCAAAAAAAAGTCTCTCTGAATCTTATCCAGGTTCCTAGCCGCCTTCTTTGGCAATTCAAAGCATTGCATGGTATGTGCAGGAGTCGATTCTAGGTTAGATAACATAAGAATGTTCTTCCGACTTTGTTAGATTAACATCGTAGTCGTAGCTTTGGCTACAATATCAGAAAAGGTTGAAGAATAAGGAGGCCCCTAGAAAATCAGGCATCCCAGATATTTCCCTAGTGATTCTTTTCATAGAATGTTGAAAATTGCAATAACTATTTGTTATGGGTTGTAGTATCGTTTTTTGAAAAAAAAAAAAAAAAGAAGAGGATTTATGATAGTTAATGAGTTAGCCCAACTAAGAGCAAAATTTATCAATGATTGAATTCATTTCATTACAAGTTGTTAAGTTAGTCTTACAAAATAATAGATCATCATAAGAAAAGAATATATATAGCATTGTAGGGGACCAATGGCATACCTTAATGCCAATACCTAAATTTGTTTCAGCTACTACTCTGGATAATGATTAAACTGAGCACATCATAGAATAAATAAACATGGGAAAAGGGGATCACCTTGTTCCCTTGAATGGTGTAAACATTCCATGTGGCATGTTATTAACTAGCCTAGACTATGACACTGTAGTGGCACACTCTCCAACCCATCTTATCCATTTGGTATGAAAATCCTAATTGACTGAGGCATTCAGATGAGAAATCCCATTCTAGTCAATCATATGCTATTTTCATATCCAATTTGAGGGTCTGCCACCCACACAGTTTTTCCTTTACTTGGTTTAAATTTATGCATGATTTCATGTGTGATTAGAATATTATCAGGAATCAACCTTCCGAGAATAGAAAACACTTTGATATGAAGAAACAGTTTTATCTAGCAAAGGTCTTAGTCTATCAACAAGAGCCTTGGAAATGATTTTGTAGAAAGTAGAACATTAGCTTATAGGTCTAAAGTGGAAAGTACATGGTGGCATTTTATTCTTAGGAACAAGTATGATGAAGGTATGACTAATTTCTTTAAGAAGTTTGCCATGGGTAAATAAATCTTTTATATTATTAATAAGATCTTTCTTAATTATGTTCCAACATTTTTGATAGAAATATGCTCCAAAGCCATTTGGATTAGGCATTTTGTTTAGGTTAACCTCGAACATTGCTCTTTTAGTTTCCTCTTTAGATGGGATAGTAATTAGTTTCATATTATCCTCGTTGTTGATCATTGGTGACACTCCCAACGGAGGCAGTTGTTGTGAATTGTGATATGTGGAAGAAATCTTACTCTAAAATCCGCAACAAATTTTTGGCCAATATCCTATTGGTTCTTGATCGAAATCTATGCATCTTGTTTAAGTTTAGTAACTAATAACTTCTTTTTTCCTTCTCAAACTTGCTCTTTTCTATAAATAGTTCATGTTATGGTCACCATTAACAAGGCACTCCTTTCGTGCCTAACACTCCCAAATTTCTAATTGAGCAACGGCAATTTCTTCCTTGCTTAATAAGGCGACAGTGCCAACTATTCAATATGAAGTTTTGAGGATCAGTAAGGAGTGTATCTTCCATATAATTAATTTTGTTCAAATTTTTTAAGTTTATCCTGAACATGACTGAAGGTTGCTTTATCCGAGGGTTTTAAATCATTGTTGGCAGATCACATTTCTATAAAAATTTATACATGTTGGATCTTGTATCTTTCCTAGTCCAAGAATTGGATACACTATGTTTAATGCCATGTAGTTTGTCCAAAAATTTTGAAACTTAAAAGGAGGAGATTTATGGTGTCCAATATTTGTTCTTATATTGACAATTGTTGGGTTGTGATTTGAGAAGTTAAAGGATCTATGAATCGTAGAAACATTTGGATAAATATCCATTAAATTGGCTCTAGTTGTTCCTCTATCTTGTTTCTCATACGCAAATGACTTGCTAGGTCTCTTTTTCCAAGTGAATGATGCCTCGCTAGTGACTATCTATTAATCTCTCATATTGGATAAGAATGTCGAAGCCTATGAGTCCAAGCTATTATTATGGGACCTACACCTTTTTTTCTAAAAACTTTTTGAGTTTATTAAAATCACGTATAAAAATCCAAGATAAATGTAATCTACAATCGAATTCATATCATTGAGTTTATTCCAAAAACTATCCTTTTATGTGGCTTGTGAAAGGATATAAGACAAGGATGTTTTTAGCAAAAGATAGGTCACGACCTAGCATATGGATTGCTCGTTTCTCCTTAGCTAGAACTGATGCATGAATTTTGTCATTATTTTATAGAACCCAAATACCACCTGAGTGACTAATAGGGAAGATAAATTCACACTTTTCGAGACCCATTTTCTAAATAATTTTCCCAGAGTTTCTCTCATTCGTTGTAGTCTCAATGAGAATTAGAATATCAAATTTTACCTTTTCAAAGATTTAAAATTTCGTAGAGCCCTCAATATTCTAACTAATGCTTTTCATGATAACGTTATAATTTGATAAGGTATTATAATATTAAACCCATGACCATTCAGTGATAGACTTTACCCGCAAAATAGTAATTAAGGTACAAGTATTTAAAAATTTTAAAATGGAGCCAAGAATATAGGATAATGACATTACTCTGTATAAATGTTTCAACAACAAACTGGTTGACCGTCTAGGGTAAACATGTGCATGGCTAGTAGATTATAATGTTAGAAGACTTTGGATCAATCAATAAAAAGTTCCCTATAACGTATATCCCAAAAAAGCCAAGTATCCAGTCCTGAAGATGGCCCTGAGATGCCATAAACATAGTATCAATCATAAATGACCTACTAAATCAAAATACAACATTAATTGAATATCAGTGCAGTTACATAATTCACCATGTAAAGGAAGGACATCTAGAAACGTTGGGTTATGGTGAAGTAGATGTGAACCATCCTGCAATGCAATTCTAATTAGTGCTTGCTTGATGATAGCTTAGCCAAGGAAGAACAGTATGTAAATTTATCAATTAGCGAAAGATCTTTGCATGAAAAGAGATACTCGAGCCAAATAATGGTAGTATTGAAACACCTTTGGAATGATATCCAAAGATATCATCTCACTCACTTTGGAACATGTCAGCCAGGCATAATGTACAAACTTAAACCATTGAGAGGCAAAACAAGTACATTGTACACCAACTAAAGAACCCTTGTAAACCAAAATTTCCAAAAAAGAGATAAATAAGCCCTTGAAAAAGCATAAAAATTGGTCTCAGCTTGTGCTTGGGGTAAAGGGTCAAACCACCATCATCAACCATGGCAAATTGACAATAAGAACTTACCTTGAGCCCTAAGGGAGGGCATCGAAAGACAATAAATTTCATTGCTCAATTGTATGGAATGCCCCTAACCCTGTTGGTAAGTCAAAGGACTTGATCTCCACAACAAAGGATTGCCTTTGTTTGATTGGACTAGAGATATGCAGCAACCATTCCATCCCCTCAACTAAAAAAGAACCGGCCAGACACAACCAAACATATGAAAGAAAGCATAACTCAGTTTATATATCATAGGGGTTCTTTTTTTGATAATACAGTAGGTCACAGGTAGCACAAGAGGAGATGTGTCTATTCATATGAGCATTCCAAAGCAAGACCACCTTTAGACCTTGTTCAAACTATAATACACCAAAAGAAAACTAGACTTGTGCCATTTGAACAGTGATCTCATCATAAGGTACAAAAGCATCATGATGTAAGATTAAGAGTTAAGTCTTGGAAAGACCTTCATCCCCATCTTCAACCCTGTGCCTTTTAGAAGACTTAGACGACATTTCAATTTCTTCAATAGGTTCAAGATTGAGAAAGGTTTGCTGGAGTGGGCGGTTCCTTCATAGCTTCTTCCTCCATGGCATCAAGTTAGCAAAATTGATATGCTCAGTCTTCAGACTTTAGGTTAAGGCTCTAGAGGAGCTTTTCTCATTAGGCTATTTCGAACAAGGAATAATCTAAGCTCAAGGAAGAGAAGTGGGAGTAGAAGTACCCTTGATTATGATTTTCAGGGGTACTTGAGACTAAGAAGGGAAGCGAGTGGCCTTAGTAGCAAAGCACCTTAGTCTGTTTTTAGAAGAGACTCTGATCCAATTGTTAGTGGATGAAACATGAGGATTAACACCCAAAGCATTAGATTTAGAATAGGTAGATGATGAAGTCTCTTGTCCACCAAGTTTTTCAATCACAACTTTTCTCTTGGCATGAGATGGAGTTCTAAGGACAATCTTAATTTGGAGTCCATCAGACCCACACAAAGCACATAATTCATGCAGACCTTCATAAATTGATGGCATTTTCATAGTCTTACCCTCATAGGAAATCATTAGGATATGGGGAGAGATTCAATGACAAATGCTCACACAAGCATAGGAAAACTTACCTTATAGACAAATTAAGGTGTTTTGATCCACTTTAATGACACTAGCAACATGCTTCAGAAGGTCAGACAAAGTGCCATAGTTAATTCCTTCAATGTAAGCAGAGAATAAGTCAAAGAAAGATACCCACCTAGATAAGACAAAGTTAAAACTGCCCCCAGAGTAAGGTCTTCTACGTCAGACCATATCTTTGTCCTCATTGTTAGCAAAACGAAGAGGGATCCGATTCTTTCTTTAGTCCACATACTCAACATGACATTTAATGAACTTCCAATCATTTTTAATCTTATGAATGATGGCTCGAAGATGAGCATAATCCCCCCAAATCTATCCAAGGAGATAGAGAGCTATCAATTCATTCATGTTATGCATGATAAGATGAGAATGGTGATTGAGAAATGGGAGGGATTCGTTAGTAAGAAGGTTAGGGGAGGTATTGATGCATACTGAAGGATTTAAGGCAGTTGGAGATGGTAGCAATAGAGAACTATCTCCTAATGTATTTGGGGAATTTATAGAATAATGAACACATTACACCCCGAGTTTCATTGCCTCGGCAAACGTTGGACAACAGGTCTGAGGTGAATTGCAATAATTATGACCCCTGCCTCCATGCAATGATTGGGAAACTGAAGATTGGGAAGCACAGGAGAACTTTGGTTTCAGTGATCATGATTACCATTTTCAGAGCTGCTAAATGAGAGAGGAGAGGATAGAGAAGTGCTATTTATAAGAAAGAGTCTAATAAGGGAATATTTCTTACGCTTTAAATAGAGGAAGGAGACCCCTAGGCATAAGGCAAATGGACCAAGAGATTAGCAGTGTAAGAAATCTTATAACCTAGAAATCAGTAACAACAATCAAATTACAAAATAAAATCATAATTACACATAGTAAGAAATATGAATAGACCAACAAGATCCTTAGTTAAGAAAGATTTGAACTAGAAGTAGAGGTTGTCGATGGTAATAGGCGATGTTGTGATGCATTCTATTATGTCATAATACCTTTACCCTCGAATCTAGATCCTTGATTCGAGCCTATGGACTCAGATGGTTCCTATACTAGGGATTACTCGGACCTTTTGAAAACCTTTTTAAAAAGAACCAGTTGTCCCTTTCAGTGCCCCTTTTAGTTTATGGTTCCTTTTAGAGAATAGATTTGGTTTATAAATTTTTCTAAAACTCAATGGCGGCTTCATTAAATGACTTAATTCCATTGAATATTTTGCCTATTAAATCATTTCCAAACTAGGCCGAATAGGTCTCAATTTCTAATAATGATACTATCTGAACAAGAAATTGGGCTTAGTTCTGGTCCAAGAACCAGACTGAGTTCCTGGATTAGGGTTGTGGCCCAATCAGGGGCGGATATATGTGTTGGACACGTGGCCCCAAAAAATTCTAATACTTTATTTTAAAGGGATAAAAGATGGTTACAGATGGACACGCTAAAGAAGGCCCCAAAAGTCATGGACATCATAGAATTCAGTTGACCCAAGTATTGATATGAAATATGTAGCTGTAAAGCATTGAAGTTGATTAAAAAAAATAAAACAATAACATACTTTCACTTTCCCAAATTCTCTCTCTGTCACTAGAAACACCATTGTTGGCATCACCACCCCTTCATCTTTTGGGTTTCTCTATCCTTTTCTTCACGTCTATCATTATCAACCTTATGAACATCAATTCACCATCATAATCATTTTATCTCTCCTCTCACCACTTAAGATAATTCATGACAATTAAGAGGCTATTCAAGTTTCTTTATCATTATAACCACTATGACCAAGGGTTTTTTTGGGCTATAATTAGAGCTACAAGATTGATTCAAGCTTAGCAAGAAGCAAGATATGAGAACTATAAGTAGCAGCAAAATTTAATTACGTAGTTTTCCATTTCTTCATTTTCCTTTTTCCCTTAATTTCAGTATTAATGTAATTGTAGTTGGATAAGTCAAATTCAAGTAAAACTTGTCAGTTCTCACTTGAGAATTGCACAAATTGGAGTTTGAATAGGGTTTCTTTCTAAATTCATTCGATTTTCACTTCTAGGCACTGCTTTGAATATGAGCTTAAACAACGAACTGATATTGAAAAAGTTACATTCTTTTTTAAATATATTTTTTATAACGAACTTTATATTTATTGTAGACGCTCTTGACCGAAATTCCTAGATCTGCCACAATCTTCTTGATTAACAAAAATTACCGTCTGGAGCTAGACAACGAAATTGGACTAGGCTTTGGCCCAGCATCAGAGGTGTGCCCTAGCTTACTGGGCCAGGTCACCTATTCTACTGCTGTCTGATTCCTTTTACTGCAATTAAAAAAAAAGAATGAGCAAAAATAAACCCTAGAAAGTGTGTTCGACAAATCTTAGGGGATCACACCCAGGATTCCGGGTCATGGTTCTTATAATATGTATATCTATGCGTGTGTGTGTGTATGTGTGTGTGTACATGTATGCATATGTGTGTGTGTATGTATGTATGTATGTATGCATATGTATATGTGTATACACATACACACACGCGTGCGCGAGCGCGCACATACACACACACATATATAGATATGTACAAATGTAGATACATCTATGTAAACATATGCATATATCTACACACATACACACACGCACACACAAATACATTATATATATATATATATATATATATATATATATATATATATATATATATATTAGATATATCTATATATATATATATTATATATATATATATATATATATATATATATATACATACATACACTTATATACATGAAGGAAAGCCTTAGAGCAATAGTAAGGTTGTCTCCGTGTGACCAAAAGGTCACGGGTTTCAGCCGTGGAATCAGCTACTGACAAAGTCAGGTTAGGTTGCCTATAATTTACCCCTGGGGTGTGGCCCTTCCCCGAATCCTGCGTGAACGCGGGATGCTTATGTACCGGGCTGCCCTTTTTTATACATTACACACACACACACACACACATATATATATATATATATATATATATATATATATAATATATATATATATATATATATATATATATATATCTATGTACATATACATATATATATGTTTATATATATATATATATATTATATATATATATATATATATATATATATATAAACACATATACATATATATACAGTCACTTAAATGGTTACCACTTAACTAACCTTGGCCTATCGCCTCGATGGACAATCTAACCTGGCCCATGCCTGTCTATAAGGAGGCACGTGGCCTCTCACATGCATGCATTATACCCGGGGAAGGCTAAAGGCCTTCGAAACACAAAAGAAACCAAATTCCTCAACATCAACCATTCAGTCGGTCATCACATGTTCAAAATTAATAATATCTTTTAGTTCACATATCCATCCAAGTCTGGCCCATTTCGGTCTCAAATATTTAATTTTATTTTGCGACTCAACCAACCTCAAACCCACATATTCATTGGTTTATTAAAACAATGTAGTTGCAAATCATAAGAATCGTATCACACACCCACCAGTATAAACCCTAAACCTTCACACAACACAATCAAATAATTCTTCAAACGTAAACACAATTCACATTTTTGAAGCACCTTCAGGAAAGGGCTAGGGCATGCTTGTTACCTAGTAGTCCGTAACTTACGGGCTCGGTTTCCCTTAGCTCGGTCTAGATATCCACACCTATATTCGAACAACACCCGCATTTTAGCCTCCAAACTATACAAAACACATCACCGCCCTATCCTTAGCCTAGAATAATTTTTCTACGATTTTTGGAGAACTTTAAGAATTTTGAATCGTAGCTAATTCTGAATCCAGTTTCGGTCAGAATTTGGACTCACACTTCAGAGCCCAAATATGGAGTTCCCGACGTCGAAACTCCAAGTTCCTACCCATTCTAGAAAGGTCAGTCCGTCCTCACAATTCCTATGTTTGGTGTTTTCCTAAAATCTATCCAACACTAGGTAAATTTTTTCAAAGAACCTACGCTATCACTGGCTGCCTAGATCTGGGCAGTCTTCTGTAAATCATTCATAACTCACCCAATCCAACTCCGATTTTCTTGATTCAAAAACCAGAATACTCAGCACATTCTGACTATCTACTGTAAAAATTTCATGATTTTTGGACTACTATACCATCACGGGTTAAATTTTAAATAAGAGGTCCGTTTGGTCTCTAGTCAGTGGCGTTATGCCCACTTTGTCTTCCTTCAAATGGGGTTCTTTTGGTCCGGTTTTCCACCACGTCGGGTCACCCAACTATCCACACCCACACTAATGATTTTTGAGCCCCTATCTCACCTAAATCAAGCTAAAGATCGAAACTTTATTCAAATGAAAACAAAAACGTCACCAAACACTTTCCTTGGTCCGTTTTTGAAGAGAGGTGATATGGGATGCATGGGTGTAGGGTTTAGAACCAATGCATCATCACTCACTATATAACAAGGGGGGAAACGGTGGTGGTACTAAGCGGCTGGGGCGGTGCTGGGTGGCTGGGCAGTGCAACGGCGGTGAGGGGGACGAGTGAGAGAGAGAGAGAGAGCAGAGAGAGGGATAGCACGAAGGAAGAGAGAGAGTGAGAGAGAGACAGAGTGGCTAGCTAGATGGAGAGGGAGAGCACGAAGAGAGAGAGAGAGAGGGGTGAGGGAGTGGTTGCCACTAGGGGTTAGGTGGAGGGGGTTTCGGCTGTGTGCGCTAGGGTTTCGGTGGGGGGTGGCCGTGTGGGCTAGGGGAAGAGGGAGGGGAGTTAGAGTGGGGGAGGGACATTTAGGGTTAGGGTAATTTGGGAGGGAAAAAGTAATAAATTTCAAAAAATAAAAGTTGGAGGGAAAGGCAAATAATTTTAACAAAATAAAAGGAAAATCTCTTTTCTTTTTTTTTCCCTCAAACTTGACTTGACTTAGACCATAAGCCTTAGGTCGGTCCATATCAATAGTAATTCGACCAGCAATTGAATTTTCGGGATTTTACATACTACCCAACTTAAGAAAGTTTCGTCCCCGAAACTTCAATGAATTGCGACATATTCCATCATCTTGAAAATGAATTTCCGAAATTTTACATACTACCCCACTTAAGAAGGTTTCGTCTCTGAAACTTATACACACCTGCTGAAAACAAGTGAGGGTATTGGTCTCGCATCTGCTACTCTGGTTCCCAGGTTGCTTCTAATATCTCGTGGTTGCCCAAGAGGATTTTCACTAAAGGCACTGTTTTCTTATGTAGTTGTTTCTCCCTCCGGTCCAGGATTTACACAGGTCGCTCCTCATATGATAAGTCTTCTTGAAGTTATATGGGGTCGGCCTCGATTACATGAGAGGGATCCGGGATATACTTCCATAGCTGTGACACATAGAACCCATTGTGTACCCTCGGAAGCCCAGGTGGTAGTTCTAGTTGATATGCTACCTCCCCAACTCTTTGTGTAATTGGGTTCGGCCCGATGTACCTTAGGCTAAGCTTTCTTGCCATATGGAATTGTGCGATTCCCTTGGTTGAGGTTACTTTGAGAAATACCGCTCCGACTTGAAATTCTAAGGGCCTACATCTTCGGTCGACGTAACTCTTCTGGTGGCTCTGAGCAGCTCTCATCCATTCCTGAATCACCCAAATCTTGTCAGTGGTAGCTTGAATCAATTCAGGTCCAATGGTCAGGGCCTCGTCAATTTCTTGCCAGCAGAGCGGAGTTATGCACCTTCTTCCGTATAGCTCCTCGTACGGGGACATCCTAATGCTTGTGTGGTAACTATTGTTGTAGGAGAATTCGATTAATGCCAACTAGTCGTCCCACACTTTCACGAAGTTCAGGGCACAAGCTCTCAGCATGTCTTCCAATGTCTGAATGGTTCCCTCGGTTTGCCCGTCCGTAGCCAGATGGAAAGCAGTACGGATACATAGCAACGTTCCAAACACCTCCTGCAACTTTTGTCAAAAACTCGACTGGAACCTAGTGTCCGGATCTGACACTATGGAGCTGGGTACTCCATGTAATCTAACTATCTCCTCCAGATATGCTCGGGCCAGCTGGTCCAGAGTCCAGATATTCCTCATGGCTATGAAATGTGCCATTTTAGTGAGTCCATCCACTATTAGACTGCATTATTCTTCTTTTAAGTCAGAGGTAAGCTTACCACAAAATTCATGGATACTGAATCCCATTTCCACTTAGGGATGTCTAGTGGTTGCAGCAGTCCTGCTGGCCACTGATGTTCAATTTTCACTTGTTGACAGGTCAAGCACTTTGCTACATAGTCAGTTACCTTCTACTTCATGTTGCTCCACTAGAATGTCGGCTTCAGATCCTTATATAGTTTATTTCACCTTGGGTGTACAGAGTGCAGAGTCTTCATCCGAAATCTTCTTCTTAAGTAGTTCCACTACGGGGACACACATCTGGTTGTTGAACTTATAATGCCGTCATCATGGATCACGAACCCGGGCACTTTTCCCACTAATATCTCCTCCCTAATCTATTCCAGTTAAGGGTCCGTAGCCTGTGCTACACGAATTTTCTCTGTAAAAGGTTGGCTGTGCTTCCATAGCGTAGAGCATAGACTTAGTTTTCGGGGTGATTACGTTAAGCTCCATCTTCCGAAACTCCTCACACAAGTCAACTGGTAACACCAACATGTAGTTCAATGCCAGGTACGGTCGGCGACTCAAGGCAACTACCACCACATTCGCCTTCCCTGGGTGATACTGAAAATGGACGTCGTAATCCTTTAGGAACTTTAACCACCTCATCTGGCTCAAATTCAGGTCCTTTTGCAATAAGAGGTATTTTATATGCTGGTGGTCAATTAAAACCTCACAATGTACCCCGTACAGATAATGCCTCCAAATCTTCAATGCGAGCACAACAACTACTAACTCTAGATCATGAGTCGGGTAGTTCTGCTCGTGAGTCTTTAGTTGTCCCGAGGCATAAGCTATAGCATTATCCTCTTGCATCAACACATATCCCAGTCTACTTCTAACCACATCGCTATACACCACAAAGTCTTTAACGGAGGTGGGTAAGGCCAATATAGGCGCACTCATTAGTCTTTTCTTAAGTTCTTGGAAGGCTTCCTTGCAACGCTCCGTCCATTCATACTTAGTGACCTTCCTTATCAAGTTCGTGAGCCGGGTGGTGATCTTTGAGATGTTCTGAACAAAGCTATGATAGTACCCTGCCAAGCCTAAGAAACCCCTCACTTCCATCGGGTTCTTGTGGGGTCGGCCACTTTGTTATGGCCTCTATCTTCTGAGGGTCCACAAACACTCCTTCATTAGACACTGCATGCCCCAAAAATGCCACTTATCCCAACCAAAGCTCACACTTTGTCAACTTGGCGTACAACTCGTTCTTCCTCAGTATCTCTAGGACGATGCTCTAGTGGTGGGTATGATCTTCTGGAGTCTTTCAGTAAATCAGTATGTCATCTATAAACACCACCACAAACTGGTCCAGGTAAGGTTTAAAGACTCTATTCATGAGATCCATGAATGCTGCTGGGACATTTGTGAGCCCAAAGAGAATCACTAAAAACTCGTAATACCCATAACAGGTATGAAACGCAGTCTTAGGTATGTCTTCGTCCTTTGATCCAGAGTTGATGGTATCCCGAACGAAGGTCTATCTTTGAGAAGGTCCCCGCACCTCTGAGTTGGTCAAAGAGGCCGTCTATTCTGGGTAAAGGGTAACAGTTCTTGACCGTTATATTGTTCAATTCCCTATGGTCTATGCACAACCTCAGGGTTCCATCCTTCTTTTTCATGAATAATACCGAGACCCCCCACGGAGATGTACTGGGTTGAATGTACCCCTTTTCTAATAGCTCGTCGAGTTGAGTCTTTAACTTCTTAAGTTCTGCTGGTGCTATTCGATAGGGTGCCTTAGAGATAGGGGTGGCTCCAGGTATCAGGTCAATACAGAATTCTACTTCTCCAAAGGGTGGCATATCGGGAATCTTCTCCCGGAATGCATCCGGGAATCCCTGCATTACTAGAATGTCTTTGAGGGAGGATTCAACAGCCTCGGTTTTCACTACGTTACATAGGAACCCCTCGCATCCTTTTCCTACCAACTTATGGGCTTTCATTATGGTAATTTACTCCAGGTCTTGAGATCTTTCTTTTGTGTACTACTTCCTCCCCATTGGGCCCCCTTAAGGTGATTCTTCGTTTTGGACCGTCTATCTAAGCCTGATATTTTGCTAACCAATCCATCCCTAGGATGACCCTAAAATCAGTCAACTCGAACCTATATATGTCGGCCAGAAACTCATGCTCATACATCCGAATAGGATAGTTTTCATATAATTCCTCACATCTCACAGTCTTTCCGTCGGGGAGGATCACCAATAGTTGGGGGGTTTATGGGTTGGAACTAACCCTAGTGCCTCAACCAGTTTAACGAAAATAAAAGAGTGTATAGCACCTGAATTAAACAGAACATCTACTGGTTAAACTTGGATAGAGAATGTACCCGTTACGACGCTTGGAGCATCCTCCGCTTTTTCCTTGTGCATCACGTAAACTCTGCCTCCAGTGTTTCGTAGTGATTAGTTGGGAGGTCGAGCTTGGTTCTACTGGGGTGCTTGGCCCAATGATTTGGGCTAGCTGCCTGCCTACCCTTGCTCTGGTAGTATTGATAGGGTTGCTGTCCCTTGTGATTTGGACTCCCATGGCGTAGGGGATGCGGGCAATCCCATATCTGATGATGAGGACTCCCACAACGGTAACACCTCTTCACCGAGCGATATTTCCGGTCATAGTGTCTCGGCTTTCCATAAGCATTGCAGGTCACCCTAGGCTGATTGTTGGGGTGTTGGCCTCCATGTGCGTTGTTGGAATAGTGGTTCCCAGGAGGCCTCTTGTACGGCTCCTGAGAGTGGAAGTTCTCTCACTGATCCCTCTTCCTCTTGATCCTATGCTATTCATTGAAGTAGTTGTTCCTTTCCTTTATTGCCTTCTCCACATTCATCGCAGTATCATATAGGTCCATGTAAGAGGTGTACTAATACACTGACATCTTTTCCTTGATGTTAAGGCTGAGTTCGGCCTCGAAACGGTTCATCTTCAGCCTCTCATCAGCTACAAAGGCCAGGACAAAACGGGAAAGTTCCATAAACTTGGAGGCATACTCTAATACGCTAATTCTCTCTTGTTGCAGTTGCATAAATTCATTCTCCTTTGCCTTTTGGAGGGATACGGGATAGAAATAGTCCTTAATCAGCTCCTCGAACCTCCTCCAGTCGAATCCCGGATCGTGCTGCCTTTTTCGCACAGTGGCCTACCATAAATCAGCCTTGTCCTTAAGGTAGAACAAAGTAAAGCCCACCCTCCACTCCTCAGGGCATTAGAGGGCATCGAATAGCTTCTCCATACCCTGAATCCAATCATCAAAGGCCTTGGGGTTGGGAGTGCCATCGTAGATTGGTGGATTGTGACTAGCGAACCTCCTAAACATATAGGAGTTGTCCTCTTCGATCTTCTTTTCCTTGACCTTCGTCAGTTTCTGCAGGTGTTCATTCTGTCGCTGCAGCTGCTCTCCCTTGTTTCTGCAATGGCTCCAGCAGTAGGAGATTAGTAAGCATTTCTCCCATAGGTGGGTTGGTTTCATCCACCTGACTACGAGACCCATTCCCATTCCTGGGGCGGAGGGCTTCCAGCTGCTCCCTCAAACTAGCCATAGGAATATTCGGGTTCACATGGGCTCTCGGAGTGGGGTGGGGTCCAGTATGAGATTCATCGTTGTTTCCCACCATTCTGTTCGGGAAATAAGTCGAGTTTAGTTTCTTCCCTAATAGTTCATGACACACAAGTTACTGTAGTTCAGTGAAACATCGTATACTATTGTATCATGCAAGATCAATATGGGATTTTGTTCATAGTTATATTCACTTTGTCACGCTTACATAGTCCAATCACTTTATCACATGTCCCATGCACACCTCATTTATAACACATTCACATATCTCACGTGATTCATAATTCACAGCCAATAATAATGCACATTTGTATCCATGTAACTCAAGGAAATTCCAATGCATTGATTTTTTTTTAAAAAAGATAATAAGCGTTCTACACCAATATTTCTCATTACATAAATACTTGATAAACTTTATTAGCTCATAATGGCTTAGTAGTAGAATGAAGGATAAACTAAACAGCATAGTCCTAGGAAGCAAAGCTTTTAGTCAACTACCAGCATCTACTGGCCAGGGGCGTCTATTGGGCAGGTACCTTAACACATTCTCCCACATCTACCTTGCTTCCAACGGGTAACCTCAAGCTCGAGTCGCTCTCCTATTAGGTTCTCTTCTAAGTCTTCCTCTGTTACTTGCTCCTCCTTTGGGTCCTCGCTTCCTAGGGGCTCTTTCTCGAGTTTCTCATCTTCTAGGGGCTCTTCCTCTGGTTCCTCATCTTCTTAGGGCTCTTTCTCAGGTTCCTCCTCAGGTTCTTCCTCTGGGTCCTCCTCCTTCATGGGGTCCTCCTTGGGTTCATACTCAACTGAGGGTTCCTCCCTAAGGTCTTCCTCCGGGTCCTCCTCCTCCATAGGGTCCTTCTTGAGTTCATACTCCACTGAGGGTTCCTCCCTAGGGTCTTCCTCTGGGTCCTCCTCCTCCATGGGGTCCTCCTCGGGTTCATACTCAACTGAGGGTTCCTTCCTACGGTCCTCCTCCTCGATACGCTCCTCTCTCGGTTCCTCATCCATTGGTCCGTTTTCTCCTATCGACTCCTCATCTTCAGCATCCTCCTTTGCTGGTAGTGGTGGGGTGTCGTCCTCAGTGTCAAGGGTGGGAGGTTCATCATAGGAACCTATATCTATGAGGTGGTCCACTAGCCCATTTAAATCCAACCCCATAGGCTCCCATTCGCACAAGCAATATCCACCGGCAAAATGGAATGGCCTATTCTTAAGGGGATCCTCCTTAACCCTATAACGCCGCAGTGGGTTACTCAAAAGAGTCAAAAGGAAGAATAGGGTCTGGTTGTGATCAAATCTCAAGCAGTCGTTTAGGATCCCTATTAACCTCCCATGAATAAAAAGCTCAATCCGCTTTAAGTGACTTTCCAAGCTAACTCCAGGCATATTTCCCATCCTCTGATAACAGCGTCGTTGCCCTATGTAACCACAGTGGCGCATTTCATTCATCCTATACATTAATAGGCCCACATCAGATGCATGATCACAGGTAAACAAGCATATACAGACATGCCCCTTTTTGCCCATCCTACACTCACGCTCTGAGTAGTCCTTAGGTCTATAAGTTTTTTTTAAGATTTTTCATTTATGATTACAATCTTTTAGGCGAGTCTCCAGGTCAGTCAGCCTGAGCTCTGATACCACTTTGTAATGCCCCGAATTTCTACTTCATTCTTTATTACTAATGTTAACCTAAGTGGCAGCGGAAATCTAAATGGGGTGTTACCGCCGTATCTCCTTCGTGGAAATACCAGGCTGAATATCAACCAAAACATTAGTGCAAAATATTCTTCGAATAATACCTCAGTTATGAGAGTCCAACCACAATTATAACAACAACTAAGCTAAACTAAAATCCATTGCAAGTTCTTTCCCAAAACAAACTACTTCGATCCAAACTATAACTTAGATGATGGAGCCTCGCTCTAACTTTGGGTCTCTATTCCCATGCACATGCACTTCACCTGAAAATAAAACATTTTACAAAAATGAGATAAACTCGGTAACCATCACCCCTAATAGTAAAGGTACGCACACAAATTCATTTTAAAACATTTTAGGGGTGGGGCAACACACAAGCGATTGAGTTAACCCACATTCTTATAAAAGCCAATAAGTACTCCCCGTTCCCTTATATTTGGTTTTAGCTTTCAAGGGTGAGCGACCCCACTGGGTCTCATGGCCTGCTCTTAGGTTAAGAGCAGCCGCTTAACTGTAACCTGGCCTACCGTCACTCGAACGGCTACTGCTTAACTGACCCTAGCCTACCGCCTTGATGGACGGTTACCGCTAACCTGGCCCATGCCCGTCCATAAGGAGGCACGTGGCCGCTCACATGCATGCACTATACCCAGGGAAGGCTAAAGGCCTTCGAAATATAAAAGAAACAAAATCCCTAAACCTCAACCACTTAGTCAGTCATTATATGTTCAAAATTAATAATGTCCTTTAGCCCACATACCCAGTCCAAGCCCGGCCAATTCTGGTCTCAAATATTCAATTTTATTTTGGAACTCAACGAACCTTAAATGCACATAGTCATTGGTTTAGTAAAACAATTTAGTTGCAAATCATATAGAAGAATCACATCACACACCCACTCGGTACAAACCCCAAACTTTCATACAACACATTTAAATAATCCTTTGAACGTAAACACAATTCACATTTTCAAAGTACCTTTGGGGAAGGATTAGGGCATGCTTGTTACTTAATAGTTCGTAACATACGGGCTCAGTTTTCCTTACCTCAGCCTAGATATCTACACTTGGATTCAAATAACACCCGTATTTTAGCCCCCAAACTGTAAGAAACACATCCCCGCCCTATCCTTAGCCTAGAATAATTTTTCTATGATTTTTGGAGCACTTTAGGGATTTCAAATCATAGCTAATTCGGAATCCAGTTTCGATCAGAATTTGGACTCATACTCCAGAGCCTATATCTTAAGTTTCTGACGTTGAAACTCTGAGTTCCCACCCATT